>VDFB02385322.1:0-11564 GCA_007258455.2 Sequoia sempervirens | reverse complement strand
CATCAAATTTTCATCATCAACATTTTCCTTTTTTGCAGATTATATTATAATCGGGCTTATGCTTTTGATTTTTTAATTGCATAGTGCAACATTAAAAAATCTTTAAACATCTCTTTTGGTCGGCCTTTCAAAATATATACTGCAGGAAAGTCTTTTGGTCAGTTGTATTAAGTGTAGTGTAGACAACAGATGTTCCATCACTGTACACCATCGTTAGTTGAGTACGTTCCTCGTTCAATGACGCTGCTTTTTTCATCGCTGACCTCACTACACGGTACCATTTTCGGCCAGGTTCTCCACTCTCTTTGACGCTGACGTCTATCACCATTCTCATCGGTTCGCCGAGTTCAACAACCCAAGACTTGTGGGCTCCATCACCACCGGCATTAACCACCTGCCGACCTTGCTCCACTGGTGTAGTCTTGCCGCCGACCACCACAGTTCTCGCCGGAACTCTCATCGGCTCCCACCGACATACTCCTATGCCCGCTGTCGGTTCCATCATCTACCAGCGACACCACCGACCAGCAAACCACCACTTAGCCGCTCCTCCTCAGCCCCGCCGTCCTTCCAGGAGGGTGCATTGTTTTTTCCAATTGCCCAGCGCCGGTCATATCAACGGCCATGTTCTAGCACCCGGGGGCTAATTTTTTGCCCCTCATTAGCCTGCAGAGTGCCTAATATAGGCATTTTTTTCATTTTATCATAACTTTTCACCAGGGTATAAAAAATTGACAAATGAGATACCGTCAAAAAGGGAATTTTAAGCACTTTCCAGTGGTGACATCAGTTCTATGAAATTTTTCTTGCAAAAAATTCTATAGCCAACTGAAGATAAAACCCTAATCTGGACTCAAAGCCTAATATATTTGCAACCATTCATCAGATTTTGGTGATTCCAGTGGCATCAGGAAGATTTTTTAGAGATTTTTTCATCAGTCCAGACCCCTTGATCAGTTTCAACTCCAGGTACTCTTGCATTGATTTTTTTAGTTTGGTGCATTTGTTCAATAACTTGGATATCCTGAAGCTTGGGAAAAGATTTTTCATCCCGGGTAGCATCATGTCAGTTGCACATCATCCTTGGAAGTCTTTCTTTGTTGTTGAAGGTCATTTGTCTTTGTGTTTTTTTGGAGAAAGTTCATTATGGGGCTTGCATATACTCCTTCTTTGGTTATGTTGCACAAGGGAAACTATCAACAATGGTGGGATGGGATCTGCCACCATCTCCAATCACTTGATTTGTTGCCACATCTGTATGGTATAGTTCCTCATCCAAGTAAAGGTATTCATGAACTTGCTTGGAGTTGCAACTGATACACTGTTTTGGAGATCATTGAGATGCAAGTTGATGTGATGTTTTGAATGCTATTGATCATTGTGATTGTCCTCACATCCTTTGGACTAAGCTTTGGGAGATATATGGAGGTTCAGATACCTCACCATTCCTTGATGGTCATGATTCATAATGTCATTCTTTAGATCAGGTACCCCATGTTGATATTGTTGTACAGGAAGTTGATTGCCTTGAATATTTTGAAGAGGTTGACAAGGTTCCTTCAGGTGCTTCTTCTCCATTAGAGACTATTGGTATCCCTTCACATTCAGTGATTCCTTGTCCAGATTCATTGATTAAGGCTTCCACTATCATCATTCATCAGGACACATTCCATTTTCCAGACTTGACATCAAAGGATGGCTTCGTTTCAGGTATCACTGACTTGGCTACTTCTACAGGTTTGAAGGACATTCTTGAGGGGGTATCACTCCTCTATTCAAATCACACTTTAGAGAGTTCTATTGAGTCTCCTCATCCATTTGTCTCAACCTTGATTGGGAATCCAGAGACTGTTTTGGAGGCACTTGATTTCTCTTCAGATATTTCATGTATGAGACTTCTTCCTTGTCATTCTATTCAAGATTTGAGGTTTCTTCAACATCCACCATTGGATTTGTTTCTTCCTAGCGGGAGACTTGTGGTTTGGACACATTTGTTGCTTCAGACTTCTTTCAATGGTTTTGAGGACACTTCATTTAGGGGGGGCTATCAAGTCTCCATCACATCCATCATATCCATCACACTGTCTTTGGATATTGTTCAACATCAGTTTCTGCATCGTCCTGGTTTTTCACCCTCTTCATTGATTGTGGCATCTTCATCTTCAAGCAAGGAGACATTTGAGCAGAGTTCAAAGACATCATCAGCATTCATCTTCATCCTTCCTTCTTTTACTTCCTATCCAGAATGGGAAGCATCCCTACACTTGCAGTTGGTTTTGTTTCTTCTGAAAGGGAGACAAGTTGTTTGTCAACATTGGATCATGTTCTGTCTTTAGACACTTACCATTTCTGTAGGTGATCACATCTTCTAGGGGGGCTACATAGTCTTTATTTTTCCCTCCTATGGGGGGGATATTGTATTGTATCCATGTGACAGATGGTGTCCTTGGGGGGTATTTGGGAGTCCTCCATCCTTCCCATCCTATCTCACATTTTTGCTTTTTCATCTCCTTTTTGGAGAGGGGTTTTGTTCCCACCGGTTTTCCCTTTCTCTCCGGGGGCTAGGGAGATTTTACCTTCTTCATGTACATGGGTACCTAACATTACAGTGTGTTGCAGCTGTGGACCCATCATCATAATCGCTCTACATAATCACAGATTTTTCCTCCCCTAAGTTGAACTTCTATGGGGGTGTTGGGGTAATTAAATTCACTATTACACTAGCATAAGTTAACCCTAGGTCATATACTATTTATTCCTAGGCTTGCATTTTAATAAATCATCATTTAATAATGGGGTAATGTCCCCCTCCTTGTTTGTAGGGATAAGATTCCTTCTAGAAGATGAGTTGTCCTTCTAGAACTTACCTCAACATTTAATAATTTCCTAGATAGGGTTCACATGTTGTCACATGTTGTTAGATCATGACACATGGAAACATCTCATGCATCTTAGGTTTTCCTTCTTGCCTATATAATTAGGCAACTTGTTCATTTGTAATATATCAATCATATCATCAATATAGAATCTCTATTATGCATGCCTAGTTGCAACACTTTCTGTGTGGTTGATTATCTTTCCTGGCAAGGGTCCTCCATTGAAGATTTCAGAGCTTCGGGGATTGTGCATCCATAATATCAACACATACTACTATCTATCCATATATCTATCTCTCTTATTCTTCCATCATGCTACCTTCCATCCTATCCTAAGCATCCTAGTGCCTCATCATACATGACATATCTAGAATGGAGCATCTTATTCCTTTGTGACAGTCCTTGGAGACCTGTAATGTCCCCATTTTAGCCCTACACTCTTCATTTGGATTTAGCCTATTTCCAAAAATCTGTAGGCTAAGCTGAAGTAGAAAATTAGGGTTTCCTCTTTCAGAAGCTTTTTTGAGGGTTTGCATGTAAAAGGTTTTTGGGTTTTTCTGGGTTTTTAGAGACCTCCAAGGTGGTGTGACATGTATCTAAATATGTCAATCTTTCTGGGTGCTTACTATTTATAGTAAGTCATGATGGTTGCCTGGTTTGTGCTCAAATGATATTTGGAAACACTTACTATTTATAGTAAGTCGTGACACTGCTCAGTTGGAGTTCAAAGGATGTTGTGTAGATTTACTATTTATAGTAGTTCGCTATTTTTAGCAAGTCTATCTTTTAGCAGTATATGTTTAGCAACAGTTCAATCCTTTGCAGTTCAGTTGTTCAGTTTGGCTTTCTGTTGGTTTTGATGTGAATTTACTATTTATAGCAATTGGCTATTTATAGTAAGTCTAAATTTGGCAGTGGCATCACCAACAGTTCAGCTCAAGTCATCTTGCTATCCATCAACTTCAATTTTGGCTTTAGTTTTGGTTATCTCCATAGAATGAGTTTTATACTTAGTCAGTTTCATGTTTTTTAGTTGTACCCCACGCTTAGGAGTGATAACTTCATGTTGTTTTAAAGAGGGGACAATTAAGGGGTCATGTGAGCATTTAATTATTTAATAGATGCTTTATTGTTGCAATATGGAAATGGACGCCTAAAGGGGAAGTTGAATGATATTTTTATATTTCAAAAAAGTAAATGCTTAAAGGTTGCGTCCCTCTTGGAAGTTGAAGTGATTAAAATTCTTGGAATTTGAAGTGTTTCGTGTGCCATTTGAAACTTATATATTGTTGTTGTTTGAGGAGTTGATTATATTATGTTTTGGAAAGCAAAGTTATGCTATTGGACTGAATTCAGAACCTGGCTAAAGGGTAGCTTGGAAAACACATCTTTCTTCGGGCCTGAAACTATGGCTTCCTAGAAAGTTTACTAAAGACCATGCTTCATTCAGGAGTGTGGATAGAGCTCGAATGTTGATTTCAATTACAGGCAGGTTGTTGATTTATAATCTATTTGTACTGCTGATGTCGATGGTTGAAGCAAACTTCCACTGATAGCTTCGCCTCTGAATTTTATATCATTCTGGGTACTGGCCCAAACTGTTTCTCTATGGAGGGCACCCATTTGTGCAAGGAATTAGATTTTATTACTGAGTTTCTAATTTTTTAGAGAAGGTCGACCCTTCTTGGAGGCCGTAGCATCTCTAGCAAGTTGCATTGGAATTTGTGTCATTTGTTTTAGCTGTGTTTGACATAATTTCTCATTTGGAGGTTGGACACCATGTTTGGAGGCTTCATTTGACTGTTGTTTGAAGCTTTATGGAGCTCTATTGAAGGATTTATGTCCATTTTGGTGATTTTCTTACTTACTGGTCTGATTTTTTGTATTCTCTGTTTCTGATCAGACTTGTTAGTTTTTGTTATAATGTTGTTCTGAGTTTCTTTCTATATCATTTTGGCATTGTAAATGTTAGAGGAAGTGTTACTCTAACTATTGAGTGTTTTTGGAAGCATATCATTCTCATTTGCAACTTAGTTCATTGTAAAGCTTGTTAGTAGTACTAACAGCTGATAGTTTATTTGTTGCAATTTATATTTGTTTATACTCCCACAATTGAGTGGTTGAGTTTTTAAATAATCATCTTTATTCATGTTGTTTTCCCCCATGATAATAAGTGGTTGTGTGGAATGTATTCCCCCCACGATAATAAGTGGTTGTGTGGAATGTATTCCCCCCACGAAATAAGTGGAAGTGAGGATATAAATGGCTAGCTTGCCGCCTTAATAATTGTAATAATCTCACCCACTGAATAAGTGGAGAATCCCCACTGCTTGTGGATGTCTGCATTAGCAGATGAATTCTAATTTTAGTTCGGTTTATTCCTAACGATCCTCTGACCATATGCTATCACCTCGCCCACATTGGGATCTTGGTGAACATTCTTGGTTAGAGTTACTTCCACATTGATTTGCATTTGGTTGCTAATGCTAATCAGTGACTTGTTGTTGGTTTGTGTGTTGAATTTTGGGGAAAAAAGTAAGGGGAATATTTCAAGATCACATTAACACTTTCCCTCCATCAAACTATAATTCCTGTCATCCCCTATAAAAAAAAATCATCCTCCTTGTTTCCAATAATTCCAACCATTTCCTATCCCATACCTGTTACCTATTTTTCACTACGAGCTCAAATAAGTAGAGCTGAGTTGAATTCATCATTGATAGGTACAAGAAATTTTAAATTTTGCTGCTAAAGTATTCATTGTTCATCATAAAATCATATTACATTTGAATTACAGTTTTATTATGCAAGCATTTGAAATAGAAAAATTGGACATTTGCATAATAATGCTTTTTATTCATTTTGAAAAAACTGAAATCTCGCACAAGCCACGAGAGTAGCTGAATTTGATTATCTTAATCAAATAGTGAATACAAAATGGGATGAAATTCTACACTACTGAAGGTAATGTAAACATAAAGGAGGGGATCAATTCATCATTTCATGTGATGATGAACTATTTTGCTCGATGTCTTCAGTTGTTGTGTCTCCAAGCTGTAGCAGTCTTGATTCCACGCTCCATGAACCTGCAAGATTCTGAAAGAATGATGTTAGATATTTACTCTAAGCAATGATAAATTACATTCTACTTCATGCCTACACTACCAATAGGAATGTAACAGATATCCAGTCAGGCATTCACCAGATGATTGAAATACAAAGGCTGATAATTAGGAAAAATGAAGTTCAATGGAAGCTTTCAACTTCAATTATTTTTGCTAACTTGTTTGTTTCAATGTGCAGGAACAGGTTCATTATGTTCGTGATTATTTTCATTAGATATGTGGAGTAAAACGGGCTCCCACAAGGGTCGAGCCTGACATATCAAGAAAGGTACTCTCTTATTCAACATTTATATATGAGAGTCATAGCAGTCATCAAACAAGAACTGTTGTAATAAAGAAATTCATAAGACAGTCTCTAATTCATATTGAAGGGGAAAAAAGTACATTAAAATGTCAAACTGTTCTTCATTACCTTTAAGTCATATACATGGTCTATAGGAGACTGAAATGGTTGTTCATACATTAAATAGGACTGTTATTACAAAAGAAACAGGTGTACACTAAGAAAAAGCACAACATCATCATAAGAGAACAAGTCCACACTTGCTCTTCATTTAAAAGGAGTTATCAAGATCACGGAGGCATGACTTATTAGTCAAGGATATGCTACATGACTGTCATGTTGACAGTAGCAATACATGGCACAATCAATCAAGGAAGGGACAGTCTTATAAATGATCACCATGGAGGTTCTTCTTCTTTGAGGAATGTGGGATTAATGTCAATATTGCTACTTCTTTTAAAATTTTTGAATACACAGTGCATACACTTGATAACTACTACAGCTTTGCATATACTTGAAGATTTTATGGATTATAGTAATCATTCAACAATTTCATTTAGAAATTAGGAAGGCTTTGATAATACTGTTGTCAGGATAAAGCTTGAAGTCTATCATTTCAATGAGGGTATTTGGGAGAGACTACAAAAATACAACTACATGAAGACAAAATCTTTATTTTGAAAGTACAGATTAGTAACAATATGGCATGGAGAATGAGCAGCAACTATCATAAAATGAACAACATTAATTTCAAAGTGTAGCAATATACTCTTGAAGTAGACAACAACCTTACAAGGGCATACTAAGACAGAAGCCAGCTTTAGTGTTGCCACTCATGCAACACAACAACATAATCATAAACATCAAGAATACATTCATAAATGTTATACAGGCTTCAAAGAAAAAGGAAAATAGTTAGCAGATTTGGAAGAACAAAAAGAAACATACTACATGAATCTTATGAAAAGGAGTTACCAGAAAAAAATGCAGATACCAAAAGAATGGGAAGCTGCCTGTAGAGACAGAGAAGCAAGAAAATCACAGAGGCCGAACTTATGCCACTAAAATATAAACTTTCAAAATAATGAATACCATGAAATTTCTTTTAAGCTTTTTTCTGTCAGGTTACAAACTAAGTCTCCAATGGCCGCGCAAGCAGTATGGATAATATCAACAGAATAAATGTATCAGAATAATGGAGGGCGAGGCCAGAAAGAGGCTGATAATATATACAAAATGGAGAAAATCAAACTTACCAACCCTGCCATTGCATAGATCTTCCTAAAATCCTTTCATAGCTTGTATTTACCAATGCAAGTCGTGCTCTCACAAGGTGTCCATTGCGGCCACAGAACAAGAATCCATTTACATAAAAAATAAAACCAAAGAAGATGCATCAAAAATGTCTCATGGCCGCTTGAAAGCTTTAGGAAAAGCTATGCAATGGAGTTAAGGTACCTCTAAATTATGACTGAAGAACTTACCCTGTGAAGATTAGTAAGATTCAACCCAGAAACAACAAGGTGTGATGGGATTTTAAGCTCCAGATCAAGCAATTTTTTAGAAACCCTAACCATTGGCAGTGCAACAACAAAGTATCTCCAAAGAGTGCAAGATGAGAAATGAAGAAAGCATCTAGGGTTCGAGTATTTTGACTCATGCCCTAATTCGAAAAGACATTGATTTTTGCTCATGTTTTTACGAAAAATCATTATGTTTTATTTACTCCCATGACCATGAATTCAAGTCAAATTTCCTAGAAATGATATGGTCGGCCATTATGAGATTTATAATTGTTACATGTTTTAATGGTTGGCTTATATTTATTTAGTGAAGAATGTATATTCAAAGTATATGCCAAGTGTGTGTATGAGGTCGTGAGATGAGGGTTAGGTGTTTTAACTTAACATTATTGTCTTTTATTTGCATTAATCAAATGAAAGCTAATTAATTAAATGATAGAACTATAAGTCATTTAATTAACTTAGTCCTCTTAAAATTCAAATAAAAGACGTTATGTGAAGTTGAGTTAATTGGAGATCCATGCAAAATACAAGTAGAGCTAACTGGAGGACGAGTTAATCATGCGAGTCATGGAGATTTTTAGCACTTTACTTCAGTTTCATATCAGATTATTAATTGATTGATCATGCATAGTACAAGGATGGAGTTTCAGTTATCATGGGCGAGTTGACAAGAACGAGGCAATTGGCCCACTTTTCATGGAGTTCCAGTTCAATTAGAGCTACTTTTCAATCACATACATTATGAAAGCGAGTTTGAGACTGAGTTCACTCATTTTTGCATGAGTTTGAGCTCTTCTTTTGGAGATATTTTATTTTTCTTAGGATTTACCTTGGAGTTATCATTTTCTCACTGAAATTGACTTTCAGTTTCTTTTTCATGCACTTTGTAGTGCACTCTCATTGTATATATTGGAAAAAGTTTATCTTTTTCCTCTAGTTCTTGTTTTTCAAGTCTTTGCATTCTGCAAAGTGAATTATCATGTAACTCAACTTTATTTACAGATTAATACAGTAGCAGGTTATTATAGGTTAATCAAGTTTCATTAATTTGCAGAGCTTTCCTTTTACCTTTTAGTACGCTAAAGTGTTTGCCTTCAAAATCTCAGGTGTCATGCTGTGTGAATGATTTGATAAGGAATCTATCATGTTTTAATTTCAGGAAACCTTTATTTTCCCGTCTCATTCACATGTGCTTGTATGCAAGCAAGTTTTAGTTCCACAGGCTATATGTTGTGCATCTGACTTATTTTACTATTTTAGTTGTGAAAACATTCTTTTCCTTCAAAGATGGTAATACAGTCAAGCCTTCATATGAATTATTTATGTGGTTAAACTTTTCAAATTCAGTTGTGTGAATAGGATTATTGAAGAGTAATTATGAAACAAGTTGCATGCAATATCGTCATTTAAGTGCATAGTTAGTACAGAAATTAGTTCTTGCATTCATTTCAGTACCTTCTTCCCTTTTCCCCAACCAGTTTCATTAATTTAAACTGAAGAATAAATAGGAAGTCGACCTAGAATCTAGAGGTTCAATCTCATTATAGGTCACCCACAACCTGAGTTTGATCCAATGTTACACGGGATTGTAGAGCTTTTTAGCCTTGCATGCGAGTGCAAATCCCTGTGATAACAATACCTTCATCCCTAGATTCCATAATCCCTCCATCTCCCATGTCCTTATCTCCTTATTTTACATCCTTACATCCCTCATATCATCTCCTCCTCTCATCCTATAATCTCTTATGATTGTAATCTAGTTATAGGCTACTCCCATGCAATCCAATTCCATCAATCCCAATACCAATATTCCTACCACTTTTCCATATCCAGTAGCACTTCCCATCCAACCCCTCATTTGGATAATATCCCATATCTAAGCTTCATGCATAAGATTAATTGGCACATCTTGCTAATACTTACACATAATCATAATCATAATCCTCATTTGGAAAACCAAGATCCAATATATCCAATATCCCTTCTATATATCATTAATATTGTAAATAAGGTCATCTCATCCATCACCATCTAGGTCTATCCTTGTACATACATGTCCCTAAGTCTCGTCCTTATGTATGTTGTCCCTGTGTAGTCAGGAATCCCCTACATGTTGGTACATCAACAAAATCCATTAGTTCCCTTGGGTCTCAAGTATCTTGACCGCCTCTTATCATGATAATCCTACATCCTATCATCCCGTGTTTGGCCTTCGCAAGATATATCATTCCTCAAATCAAGTCACGTCTCTCCCATCCATCATCCTTATGGAAAAAAAAGGTACTTGAGATTTTTTTTATTTCATTGGTTCTTTTGAATCTTTGTTATCTTTCTTTTGATCTTCTTATTTTACCTACTCAAAGTCACCACAATCCATCCTATCATGGTGTGCTTTGATTGGTGAAACTAGGGGAAAACTATTGGCTTTTGTGTGTTGTGTTTCATGGTTTTCCATGTGTTGTACGCATTGAGACTCTTTGAGACCTTGTGTTATATTGGGACATTCCTTTTGTTTGTGGTTTTCTAGCATTGTTCCCATCAAGGCCATTCATGACTTTGTGTGATGTTGGATTAACCTTTTTCTTAAGTCAGTCTTATGTATACGATACAAAGTCGCCCTAGTTCCTCATACCTTGGTGCATACTATCTCATGCTATATCAAATTAAGTGCTCACTATATGGTAGTTTATTTAAATACTTTTAAAATACCCCCATTCATCTATCATAATTATTTACAAACCATTCTTCCCACATCTCTATCCCCATCCACCTATCCCACATCTTTTCCTCCTACCACTTGATCATTGATTTCTTGTGCACAACTCCTTTCCCATCTTTCTTTCATTAGTGTGGCTCTTATGTTTGATTCATTATTCTTTGATGCTTGCATCCATCCACCATCAAATGCATCTCATTCATCCTAATCATTTCCTTATCCATTAGGTTTATTTTAGGATAATAAATATTTTTTAGTCTAAGCATCTTTTCATCCATATCCAACCATTTTATCAGCCCATTGCTTCCATACAATCTAATTATGCAATCTAGCACAAATCATCCAATCACATTATTGGTCTTATTTCAGCCTTTCTACAATCCTCAATCCAAATGCAATCATCATCATTGAGATGTATCCTTCCCAATCCTCGTGTTGTTTTGGGTTATATTATTCCCACATCAACAACACTTCATCCATCATCAATCAATCTTGAATTTTTAGCTTGACTAGGACAACATCATGTTTGTCTTTTAATCCATTTTGTGCATGCTTACTTGCTTGTCATCTCCTCCTTCCATCCCACCTTCTACCCATCCTCTTGCATCATATTCCTCATTTATACATGCATTATCACATTCAATTCAAGAGCACACTTGTGTTCTCTTGAACCTGCATGTCCTCTCGAGGGGGCATCCTCAAACTCATCTTCACTCTCATCATCTTCTCCCATAGTGACTACTTCAAATGAATAGGGAATGTCCCCTAATCTAACATTCCTCTTCTAAGAATTGTGTTTTAAACTTATTTAAAAGTATGCTAGTTTGTAACATCATTTCAAAGAGGGGCAAAATGTAGACATTCAAAATTGACCATTACATTGGGTCAATTTACCCTAATTTATCTTATCCTTTATATTCATCTAAAATCATCCCCTCTATTACCCCTAAGGTCACAATTTTTGAGCACACAATGATACTAAGAGGGGGGTGAAACAATATCAAACAATCTTTTATTTCAAGAAAACCAATCACAATT
>VDFB02385321.1:0-25896 GCA_007258455.2 Sequoia sempervirens | reverse complement strand
AAGACTAGCTTAACAGTTATGAAAATTAAAAAAAAAAGACAAAAAACATACTCTCTGTATGCTGTACAAGCAAATTATTTTGCCACTCTATCTTTTCCATTTCTAACAACCTCAACCTGCAAAAACAGGACCATAACAAACACAAGATATTCAACTTCTAGCATCAAGAGGAAATTCAGTATTAAAACAAAGTATACCAAACCAGCCACAATGAAAAAATATTCAAATGAACAAACCAGTTATAAATAAGGAATGTGCCTGTTAGAAAAAACTGTGATCTTTTCCTCATCAGCATTTAACTTCAACCAATTGTTCGCCCTTCTTGTTTGTTCAAGCAACTCCTGCTGAGCTGTAGAACAATAGTGATAAAAGAATTAAAAGTATTCATGTATTTATTTTTTTGAAGTACTCACACTAAGCCTTTAAATAAAAGAAACCTGCAATAAATCTCAGGGGAGAACCTTTTACATAAGTTGCACTTGACATAAAAGAAAAAGAAAATTTAAATCCATTTTCACAGTACATTTTCTTAAATTCTATCTTATGCAAAGTGGAAGGATCTATGTTCATATTTTTGTTGATGAGTAAGGTATAAAGCCAAATTCTACAACAAAACTATCACATAAGATAGAAATTTGTTAAAAATACTCATTTAAAAAAATATTATAGACAGAAAAAGAAATTAAGGCCTTCGAGACCACTCTGTTATTTATGGCACATGCCATTTTTCATAATTTTATCAATAGGTTTCTATATTGGCCTCTAAGACGGAGAATACGAAGAAAATGTGTGATTCCCTTGCTCAACGTCAAAATAACGTGGCTGTTTATTGCCAGAATCTTGCACTGTGTCTAGAGAAGTTGAAAGTTATCTATCAAGAAGGGAACCTAGAAATTTGTAGTGCTTACCACTTGCAAATTTTGGAAAAGAGTGTATTTTCTCATGTTGTTCAAAAGCAAATTTAGCATTGCTTGTGTTGGTTTTGCCTTTGAGACTTTTTGCTCTAGATATGTGAGTTATATCTTGGTCTTTGGCAGTTTACTTTGTACATTACCCCATTTCTATTTGGATGTTTACCGATTTAATCACTCTCTTGTATCCTGTGTTTTCTTTTGAAAGAGGGACCCTGTAAAACCCTCATTCAATCAATCCTAAATGTAATATTCCCCCTTAATTTATTCCAATTTTATAAAAACATGACAAGCACAAACACCATTGATTAGCATTAGCTCAAAAGATAACCAGCTTGGAAAGTAAACCTTCACCAAGAATGTTCACCAAGATCCCAATGTGGGCGAGGTGATAGCATATGGTGTTGAGGATTGTTAGCAACTGGAAAGAAATACAAAGCTGTTAGGCGGCTAGCCAACCATGAATGAAAGTAATGCTGAAAATACAAGTAGGCGGATAACAGACCATGTAAGCTCTACCACTTATTCAACGGGAGCAATTATTACAAATTATAAGGCAACAAGCCAACCATGAATCCTCACTACCACTTGTTCAATGGGGGGAATTTATTAAACTTAAAAGTGCTGGAAATAAAATGCTTCAACCACTTATCCAGTGGGAGCTTAATACAGAAATAAATTGCAGCAAATAAAATGACTGTTAGTATCACTAACCAGCCTTACAATACATAAGTTTTTTCAGCTGCAAAACATATTAGAATGAAGGCTAAACATAACCAATGAATTAAGGATACTATCCTTAACTTATACAATATCTACAATCATATTTTAGCCTCATATAAACAGAAAATCAGAATTAATTCAACTCTGATTAGAAATAGAAAAACACAGAAATTAGACCAGCAAGGTAAGAATTCACCAAAATGGACGCAGTTCCTTCAATACAGCTTCGGAAAGCTTTAAGCAATAGCCAAATGAAGCCTCTAAACATGGCGTTCCATCTCCAATAGGAAATTTGAGCCAAACACAGCAACAACAGACGGCATGAATCCCAATGCAACTCAGCAGTGAAAGGTAAAACCTCCAAGAAGGTCGAACCCTTCTTAAAAATCAAAGACTCAGCAATAAAATCTGAAACTTTGTAAAATTGGGCGCCCTCCACAAAGAAACAGCATGGGCTAGTACCTAGAACCAAATAAAAATCAGAGGCAAAGCTATGAACAGAAATTCACTTCAACCATAGTCTTCAGCAGTACAAACAGACTATAAACCAGCAACCTACCTGGAATTTAAAATCAGAAATTGGCCTCTATCCACACTCCTGAATGAAACATGGTCTTCAGTCACCATCTAGGAAGTCGTAGTTTCAGGTCCGAAGAATGGTATCAAAAAGCTAGAAGGCACGCAACCCCCGTAGCAAAGTCTGAACTTAGTTCAGCAACATAACATTATAATTTTTCCAAAAGATCCTCAACTCCAAGCAAAACATCAATAAATAAACTTCAATAGAGAAGATGAAGAAGATGAATCAATTGTAACTCCAAGAAGTTGAACCATTTCATCTTCCATGAAGGACGCCACCTTTTCAATTTGCAAATAAAATATTAAATTACCTTTTCATTCATCTTCTTTGGCGTCCAAAATGAAAAGCATATAATTTAACTGTTGAAAATAATCAACTTCTCCACTTAAGCGTCCAAAACAAGTCCCCCTTTTAAAAACAACTTGAAGATGATCACCTAGACACCAGGGTACAAACTCAAAACATAAATTTGACTAAGTGTAGAAACTCAATCCAAAGGAGAGATAGAAACCAAAGCCAAAACCAACGCCCAAAACTGATTTTCCCAGACTGCCAAAAATAGCATGTTGATCGAAGTTGAGTTGTTGATAATGCTACCGCCAAAAATAGTAAGTTCACTTCAAACTCAAAAGAAAGCCAAACTGAGCAGAAAACATGACTTACTATAAATAGTAAGTGCCTGGAAAAGTTGACGGATTCAGATGCATGTCACACCACCATAGTTGTCGCCAGACTTGCATCGGTACTAGTAGGACCGGTACTTCCACCGGACGGCATTTATTTGAAAATAGGAGACGGGGTACTTGGAGACGCCATTTTTTTTTTAATATAAAAATTAATAATATATAGAAAATCTGAAAATAGGGCTTGCAATTTTATTATTTTGGAGATTAATTGGTGATGCTATTAATCGAAAATAAGGCCCAAAGCTGCTATAACCTAAGTCACAAGGTTCGAATTCGAATTTGAGTTTGGCAACATTGAAATTCGAATGAAGTTTAGCAAGAAAAAAATTCGAAAAGTAAAAAATTCGAATTAAATTCGCCTTATTATAATTTATTATAATTTATATGTTTATTAATATATTAATCTGTATATATTTTATTTTTTAATAATATATTTTCAATATTATCAAACTATTAGTTTAATAATATAAAAGTAAAATAAAACTAAACATATACTGTGATATATTTTTTTTAATAATATAGGTTTAATTTATATAGTTTAATAATAGAAATGAATAGTCGGGTGTTCAAATATATAGTTTAATATGTGATATTTTTTTTTAATAATATATGTTTAATTTATGTTTTATTTATAATGATATAATACTTCTCGACTATGATATTTATAATAGTTTTGAAGCAGCAATTGACGCGCCTCGGGTATAACCTCACTAGCTGCGTCATTGCTCCAAACGCAAAGATTCGTTTTGAGACGCACACAGGGAATGGCAGGTTGGATTTAGGCAGCTTGATATGGCATGAAAGGTTGGGGACCACGAAATAAGGCCCAAAGCATAAATCTGCAAAAAACCCCGATTAATTGCGATTTTTAAAAAATCTGCAAGCTGGACCATTTTTTCCCCAATTTTTTGAAAATAGGTCAACGATTTCTTCCCATTTAAAACTGCAAAATCACCAAAAAAACGTCTATTCCAGTCGCGCGCTGAAAGAATGAGGTCTGAGACTTCAAAAAAATCGCGTTTTTAACATATTCGCGTTTTTTTTCTATGTTTGACCCGACCGGCTGGGAGACCTCGCTGAGACGGCGGGAGACGATTTATTTTTTCGAGACGTGGGAGACGTCGGGAGACGGCCAAAAAGTCTCCTGGCTTTTGATTTAGGCGCTTCAGACGATAATGGGAACGCTCTCGCTCCCAGACGCACCAGGGGCGTGAGACGCGGCTCCTACTATGCACACCACCGCGATATCCAAAACCTAAAACCTTTCCTGCATGTGAGGAACCAGAGAGAAATGCATGTCATTTTCTCAACATGCATGTTACCTCATCCTGAAGCTCTCCAAAAACATAGAAAGCTCAAGACATGCAACAAAAACCCTCCCATGCAAACCTTCAAAACCACCTATTAAAGTGGAAACCCTAATTTTCATTTTTGCTTAGCCTACGAGTTTTTGGAAATAGGCTAAGTCCAACTGAAGAGCGTAGGGCTAAATTGGGGACATTACATTAAATTCTAATCAGCAAATTTTTTTATACCATAAAGAGTAACAAAAATCATCGACTGATGCAAAAAACAAAATACATACTAGATCACGCAGGAACTTATCAATATATTATATATTTTCCCTTACATAAGAGTAGTTACATATATTGTCCCTTACAACATAGTGATATAATATCCCTTACATATAAACTGTCTAACACATTATACTATCCCTCACATATATTGTCCCTTACATACATAGCTAACAATTATGTTTAGATACATTAACAAAGACCTTATAATGAGAAACAGAACTTTATAATTAATCATCTTGTCATCATCCAGTCAGCAGGTTCTACTCACACTACAGCCTTGATCATCCCTTGGTGAATCAAAAATTGAACTGTCATTATCGGGTCTACATGAAACCCCCTAATGATTTACACTAAGCCTCTGCCTTTTCTGGAAATTTAACTCTTTTTCGAAGGCGTCAGTTGGGTACTTTTTGTTGTATTTCTTTTGAAATTCTAGGTAGCTTTTCATTAAGGGAATGTTATCAGCATCATTCAAAGGCCAATGCCTTCCATATTTAAGCTATGTCCTATTGATATCCATAGATCCTTCCATTAGCAGCTTCCCAAATTTGTCCTTTGAGATCTCCATAGTGATTGTCACCTGCATAGCAATATTGTGAAACATGAATCTTCTAAAAGACTCGATAAGTACTCTCCTAGTACCCTGAAAAATACCCTCGTTTCTAGCCTTCCAAATTGCCCATAAGATATCAGATGACAAAATAAGCCAAAACAAATTATATGGATTAATTAAACTTTCAATAGAACCAAAGAGAATATCCTGTCATTTGACCTTACCTTTATACCCCCATCCCACACGATAAGCCAAAAAAGTGTTCCAAATCTCTTTTGCAAACAAACATTGAAAGAATATGTGCCTAATGTTCTCAGGTTGTTTCCATACAGAACATATGCTCAACACTGAGGTGGACAAAGCAAAGGGAAGTTTTTGCAACATAATTAACAATTTAAACTAGGATACCGAATCGTTCACTTTTGCCAATAATTTTGGGGGTACAAATTGTACCAGAATCTGGTACGGAGTCGAATTCCCTGTGGAAGTGCACAAGAATCACTTTTTGCACCATAGAAACATTTTTCTAACCCTTTGTTTGTACCCGTGCAAATCCAACGGGCACGTGCCAATTTGAAAGCGATTCCAGACCGATTTTGGAGAGTGTTGACTTTTTAAAGACAAAAAAACCCTAAAACATAAAAAAGAAACATGTTTTATTTTATGTTTGCTTTCTTTTCATTTTATCTCTCTGCCTTCACCACGAGCTAGGGCATACAAGCAACGTTTTATTTGTTTGCACGAGCTAGGGTTTATAGGCGACAACAATTTGCTACTTTGCATAGAGGATGCAACACCATTTGCTGCTTTGCACAGAGGACGCCATTTACAGGGACGCAATTTTCCTCACAATTTACAAGATTTTAAAAAAAATTAACTCCACATTTCCGCCTCAAATGAAAATGAATGATTAATAATCATTATCGAAACTTCCATTTATAATATTTACTTTTAGGGTGCAACAATATTTAATTTTATTAGTTTACAAATTAATATTATTTAAATATTATTCTAATATTTATATAATGAACAATAAATTATAAATTATAGCTGGTATTGGCATGGTGTGATGGTTTATCGGTGGCATTGTTGTTCTTGCCACCAAGGTTCAAACCCCATTGGGGTGGTATTGTTGAATGGTTGTATCCGGTTCATAGCTCCGGTCAAAAGCGTTTACCTCTTGAATAAAAATAAATTATAAATTATAAAATATTATTGCTTGGTCGAAAATACTTCCTCATCAAGTTGGTGCAGTCAGAATCACAAAAGGATCAGTTTTGCCCTAGTGGGTATATTCTGCTTTTTCAAGAAGCTTTTTCAGGAGCTCTAAGGCCATTAATGGAGGCCAGTCAGTTGTCAGGTGTCAGATTCAAACATTCAAACACTACTCAAATCAAGAAACTGCAGAAGATGATCAGGGAACAAAGAATGAAGAATAGAAGTTGGAGAATTATGAAAATTACAAAATTTTGGCTAACACTGGAGAGTCCAAGCGCCCCAGCTCAATTAAGGCGCCTAGAGTCCCATGCCTTAGAAAAAATTTCATCCCTGACAGTCGAGGCAAAGGCAAACACGAAGAACGGAGGAAGAACTAAGAAAGTTGAAAATAAAACTAACACTAGAGACCATGGGCACCCCAAGTAGCCAAGGGCGCCCAACTTTTCAGGAGATCAAATGATGAAATTAGGGTTTGTGCTCCCAAACAATGTTGCTCAGAATCTTCTCAGCTCCGCAATGAGCCCAACAGCACAGTCATCAAATCAACCACTCAGCTAAAATCTCAAATTGAACGGAGAGGTCTCAACCAAGTGGCGGAATGCAAACCATGAAAATAACAAAAAATATTCTAAGTCAACTTAGCGTTTTGGAGGACCTAATCGAACACTTAGCATTTGCAAATGTGCTCAATCCCTATAGGATTTTGTCAACTTCGCAATGGATGTCTCTGTCAGATCATCAGAGTTGTTAATCATCGGCAAATCCAGATCAAACTCAAGGTATAACATGAAGGTTCAAATCTGAAGGTTGAAAATCAAGCAAAAATGGTTGTCTGGTAATGGTAGGCGCCCCAAAAGGAGATAGGCGCCCAAGCTTTTAAAGGCCTAAATGGATGAATTCGCAGATGAAGCCTCCAGCATGACTTCTTCATTTTTGAAACAACTCTACAACGCTACCATCAGCACATTCGTTGGAGTTGACAGCCATCAGATATCGAAGGCGGAACAGAGGGGGAAACATGAGCAAAATGTTAAAAGCCAAACGCAAAGATGGAAATCTCAGAATGAAATCCAACATTGGAAGAGTTGGGCGCCCCACTTGGCCAGGGGCGCCCAAGCATTTCACCCTCAAGATTCAACCTTCAAGAGTTGCATCTCCCAAAAGACCCCCCTTAGAATCTTGTCAACTATCCAACGAGCCCAGCCATCAGTTCATCAGACACGCCGATCATCCGAAATCAAGAATTCATCAGAAGATCAAGGAAAACAAGTAAAGTTGAGGAACACAAAAATGGCTAACACTGAAAAAGTTGGGTGCCCTAAGAGGAGATAGGCGCCCAAGCCTTTGAGGCCCCAAATCAACTTTTTAGGTGGCGTTGCATCCAAAACACCCTCCTTAGAATTCAACAAGCTATTCAGTGAATCTGACAGCCAGATCATCAGGATAGTCTAGCTCCCAGAGCTGCAAATTCATTAGGAGATGAGAAAACGCAAAAAGTTGAAATTTTGAGAAAAATGACTAAATTTTGAGAAAAATGACTAACACTGGGGATCATGGGCGCCCAAGGTAGTCAAGGGTGCCCAGCTTTTTGAGGGTTCAAATGAAGTTTTCATCAGAAATTGCCTCCAGGATAATCTTCTCAAAATCAATTAGGCTCCACGATGGATCACTCCGTCAGTTCACAGGATTCTCCAAGTATCCGGAAATCAGAGACAAACGGAGGTCTAAAATCAAACAAAAATTTCAAAATGGTAAAAAAATGTCTAAGTGTGGAGAGGAAGAGCGCCCCAAGAGAAGATTGGTGCCCAAGGCTCAATGCCTTAGGAAAATTTTCAAAGTTTTCATCCTTCAACATTTGAGCAACATCTACATTCGATGAACCTGCTCAAGATAGACTCCAAAAGTTTTAAAACAAAAAGAAAGCAGATTTTTCTCAACCTCAACTTATTTAAGAGAGCTTTTGCCTTCCATTATTCATTTTTGCAGGTTGGCATCCAAAGCAAGAAGATTTTCCCTTTCCTCTCAGCGAACATTTGAAGACCCAAACGACATGCTTTTTTTTTCAAGGTTCTTTTTGGTTTCGAGATCAATGAGCAAGGAAGAACGCTTTTTTAGGCTCCAAACTTCCAAAGCGTTGCTTTTTCAAAACAGCCACTCAGATTTTCCCTATTCTAATCACATGGGTCTCTTCGCTTTTTCATCCTCATCAACATTCAGAAACTTTTCATTCTTCTAGAAACTACTTTTTGGCCTTTTTTTAGTATAGATTTAGCTTTTTCAATTTCTGAGCATCTGGGTTCCTCCAGAACGTGATTTTCTACAAAACCCAGGTCCCAACTTTTTTGGGAGAAATTGCTCTTTTTCAAGGCAGATCAGTATTCTATTTTCAGCACTCCACTTAAAATCAAGAAACAAATCAGTTTTTGGGCGGATGTGGGCGAGATTTAAAGCAGCAATCATCTAGAAGCTTTCTTCCAAATTTCTTTCTATCCTTGTCTCAATTCTTATCCACTCTTTGAAGAAGAGAAAGAAAACAAGTTGTAACAGTTGGCATTTCCCTATTTTTATGCTTTCTTAGGTGGTTAAATGTTTATCTTTTTAGTTTTAGAAATAAAGCTTGCATGTTGCCAAGCCTTAGTTGTAAACGCAAGGAGATTTTAGGGTTCCCTACTCCTCTGCTTGTGGATAAATAAGGGCAGCCTTGCCCATTATTTTCTTAACGGTTATTGTGATAGCAAATTGCAAGCCTATAATGCTTCAAGTTGTTATTCAATGTCAGTTCACTATGTGTAAGAGCAAGTTTGCAAGCCTCTTTAGCTACAAGTTATTGTTCAGTTCTTGTGTCTTGTGTCAATGTATTCTAGTTGATCGCTTAACTGTAAGTCTATTTTGCTACAATCCTGCTGTCCCAGAAGTGTAATCTTTTGTTCTTGAGATTTGAGGAATAAATTTTTGTGCTTACTTTGCCCTGATATGTCTCCTATTTCCGCTTCATGTGTTAAGCTTATACAATCTTCATTTCAGCTTGCATTGAAAGTAAGTAGATGTGCACTGGGAGAAAAGTTTATTTAAGTATTTATGTCAGAGAATCCTTCCTTGTTCATTTCTAACTCTCTTGCTCTGTGTTTACTTGAGAAGTTAGAAACATCATTAGAGTAGGTTTAGTCATAGTTGAACTTCTAAAACAGAAAATCTCAGCTACCCCACTTGAGTTTTATAACCTTGTGCTCTTAGCTGAACAAAAAAATAGGCAAATTAGTTTTAATTTACTTTCTTCAGCAACATCAGCAAAGAGGGAGCTTCCCCTCCTAATTCAAAGAGCAGTTTATCTGTGCATAGCTGTTCGTTTCTAATTCGCATTCCAGAGGTGCAAATTAAAACGCCAACAATTATTAGATTTGTTTTCAAATAACATTTCCTTATTAGTGATTACCTTTTTGTCATTGGTTTTACCCCTTCCCTGCCAATCCATATACAATGCAAGACTCAATCCTTTAGAGTCAGGTATGCATAAGGATGGCAACAAAGGTTTAAAACAAAAAATGTTATATTCAATATTATTAACTTTTCCTAAAGCCATATTCAATATTATTACCATTTCCTAAAGCCATTTTTCATAATTTTATCACTGGGTTTCTATATTGGCCTTTGAGAAAGAGAACACGAAGAAAATGTGTGATTCCCTTGCTCAACATCAAAATAACCTGGTTGTTTATTGCCAAGATCTTGCACTGTAACTAGAGAAGTTGAAAGCTATCTATCAAGAGGGGAACCTAGAAATTTGTAGTGCTAAGCACTTGCTAATTTTCCAAAAAAATCTATTTTTTTATGTTATTTGAAAGCAAATTTAGCATGATTGCGTTGGTTTTGCCTTTGAGACTTTTTGTCCTAAATATGGGAGTTATATCTTGGTATTTGGCAGTTTTCTTTATACATTACCCCTTTTTTGTTTGGATGTTTACCGATTTAATCACTCTCTTGTATCCTGTGTTTTCTTTTGAGAGGCACCCTGTAAAACCCTCATTCAATTAATCTTAAATTCTAATCAGCAATTTAAAAATAACAAACAAATTAATTAATATTAACCATATGATAGACTTAAAATATATGTATGTATGATGTACACACACACACACACACATATAGTAATATTCCACATGGAAAATAAAATCTTCTTTACTAACAATCAAATTGATAACCCTTGGAAACTTGCAAATGAACTCCATTTCTATATTTTGCAAAGACCAACATATCAAAAGCATTGTGAATTTATTTCCAGAGCCTTTAATCTTCTTTTTTTATTTGTTTCTGAAATTCTTTCCATTGTTGAAGCTTTTTTCTAGCACAAGCAAATGGAACAATGTTTGTGTCAAGCCACCCCAAAAGGGTTTTCAACTTGACACTTCACTAGGCTATATTGCCAATTTTCAAACTAATAGAAAATCCTATATATTGTAATATTCCACATGGAAAATAAAAACTTCTTTACTAACAGTCAAATTGATAACGCTTGGAAACTTGCAAATGAACTCCCTTTCTATATTTTGCAAAGACCAACACATATCAAAAGCATTGTGAATTTATTTCCAGAGCCTTTAATCTTCTTTTCTGATTTGTTTCTGAAATTCTTTCCATTGTTCAAGCTTTTTTGTAGCACAAGCAAATGGAACAATGTTTGTGTCAAGCCACCCCAAAAGGGTTTTCAACTTGACACTTCACTAGGCTATATTGCCAATTTTCAAACTAATAGAAAATCCTTCAAGGTTTCAACATGAGACATCCGCATTACCAAAAAAGATCACATACTTATCACTACCTTGGCATGACACAAGAAGGGATATGAACAGCTTAAGCTTTCAACAAATTTGGAGTTAACTAGCATAGATATCTTAAATACATATATCTAAAAGACATTGAGATATATAAATCTTGAGGCATGTATATTGGATCTGTTAAATAGATTACATAGGCACCTTGAGATTGATATATCTTAAAGTCTTTTACATAGATGTATTTAAAATATCTATGCTAGTAAATAAATAACTATATTTACATACAATTTACTCTAAAGTTTTAGGGAGCAATGCAAACAGAGCAAAGCTTTGTAGAGCCAGACTGCAATGGGCAAGATGGGAGCAAACAGTAAAAACGATGTGAAATGCATGATCAAAGCAAATTCAACCAATGGAACCAAGGCGGCAGAAGGAAATGTAAGAGTCAATGATGGACTAAAGCTCCCAGGATTACCTACAAAACTAGAAATTACCTTTCAAAATGATGAATTGCTTGATTATGCATTCAAATTGTTATTATGATACTATGATACTATAGGCATACAATGGATACATAAAGTACATGAGGAACCTTGATTATATAGGCAAGGTGACAAGATAGGCCAACATAAGATTATGACAAGTGTCTTAATCATATGACATGAGACAAAAAGTAACTTAAAGATGCCTTAAGTAAACTAGTGTTATCAAGACCTAGAAGGCAAGTCAGATATATAATATACCCCATTCATACCAACACCCCCTATTAAGTTCAACTTAAGGAGGAATATATACGTGCAAATGATGCAAAGATGCAATGACGGAAGAGTCCCAACTACAAGACCATGTTAGGTACCCATGTACAAAACAATTCTCACAAACAAAGTAAAGGAGAACAACCTCTAAGACAAAACCCCTCTCCACAAGAG
The DNA here is from genome assembly GCA_007258455.2 of Sequoia sempervirens. Lineage (NCBI taxonomy): Eukaryota > Viridiplantae > Streptophyta > Pinopsida > Cupressales > Cupressaceae > Sequoia > Sequoia sempervirens. The sequence goes on along the minus strand of VDFB02385321.1, from coordinate 13,947 downwards.
AGAATGCATAAAAGAAGTGATGGAAAGAAGACTCAGCAGAACCCCTCAAGGACTACATCCAACACAATGTACAATCAATAATCCCCCACAGGAGAGAAAGAGTGAGATGATAGATCCCTCGCACAAAGTACTCCCGTACCAATAGTGAATGCTCAAAGACAAAATACAATCCACTGCCTACAAACAACATTCCTCCCCATGGGAAAAAGACAAATCCCATAGAGTATGCAGAAGAAACTCCAACTCCAAGAAGAGAGATGAGGGAAGAAGTCTCATGATGGATGCCTCTAAACTGCTCAAATGTCCACATGTCCAAATCAAGTGATGTCAATCTAGAATCTTGTGAATGTTCATGAAAAACAAGCTCCAAAGACAAAGATGATATGATAACAATTGTGTCATAACTGTCATCAAAGAGGAGATGGGTGTCCTTAAATGAATCATCCAAATCTACAATGTCCATAACAATATATATGTCACAAATCGTAAAAATTCCATACGGCTATATAGAATAAATTTTATGAAATTTTTTAAAAACCCTCAAAAATGCTGAAAAAAATATATATATATCTCTTAAATATAGAGTGCCTTATATGAAAGTTGGGGTTTTTGGGCCTTCTAGATTCAATAGTGAGGTCCTTTTTGCAAAAAAGTGCACCAACAAAAGATTTTATCTAAATCACTCCTTGATTTGAAAAGGGCCTTGCAAATATAAAGTTCTAATACCATGAAAGAGTCAATGATGATCTTAAGCTCCCACAATCACCTCCAAAACCAGAGATTACCTTCCACATTAGAGTAGCAAGAAGATGAATTGTATGATTTTAGATGCAAAATGATATCATGATACCATAGCTATACAATGGATACATAAAGTACACGAGGGACCTTGTTTATATAGGCAAGGTGACATCATAGGACAACATAGCATTATGACAAATGTCTTACCCACATGACATGAGACACAAAAAGTAAATAACCTAAAGATGCCCTATGTAAACTAGTGGGAATAGGACCTAGGAGGTAAACCAAACAAACAATATAACCTATTCACACCAATAGGAAAGAAATAATATGGAAAAAACAAGGAATCCCTCCTCAGCCAAACACAAAAATCCCATATGTAATTCAAGGAAATGAAGTTTTGATCCCAACAATGGACAAATCAATGATCAAGAAATGAGGGTTTCCATTCAAAAATTGGTGTTGCAAAAGAAAAAATCTATCTTGGCTTAGCTCGCCCATATTGACAAATTCAATGGAATATGGTTGGCTAGCGTAGGAATTGAAAAGTAGATTAAAGAAAACTAGGGTGATAATCTCTCAATCAAATAACTCCTAAAGGTTTTTTCTCTTGGTGGAATGCTCTAGTTGTTAAAAAAAGGTAAAAATACTTAATAGTGGTCCCTAGTTGTCTTAAGGGCTTGGCCTATATCTCAAGGAGTGGTCACCCAATTTTGAACCTTTAACATGCCAAATCCGAGAAATTCCAATTTGACTAAAATTGTATAATCTCTTAGAGGAATATTAGGACACCTCAACCTTGGACCAAATTGGAAATCACCAAGACATTACCATTTGTGGATCAAAATATCTTGAATAATAAGTCAAGGGTTTATGCACGCATTTGCATTAGGAAAGCCATCTTGACGTATTTCACAAATCAGGTTATGTTGGAATTAAAATGAGGGATTTAGAAACAATAGGCTGAATTGGAAGAAAATACTATGTATCGCATCCAATGTACATCTAGAAGTCACTACGCAAAATTACTCCAAAGAAGTCCAAGGAAGCAATTGGAAACGGATCAAAAAACCTTATTTGCAAGGAAAAAAGAGCAATAAAGTAAATTTAGATTGGGATTTGGTGGGGAAATTAGATTCTGATACAAACTCCCTTCCAAACTCTACTAAATTTACTTCTATTGGCCTTAATTATACAAAGCGTATCTTTGCAAAAGTTGAGTAGAAATGTGGTTGCTTCAACCAAGCATTTAGCTCTCACAACATGTAATTTGGATCAGGAACCACCAATTGAGCCAAAAAAGGAGATAGATGAGCTTCCCCTCCCACAAATCTAAGAAATAACTGCTAACAAATGAAATTGTTACAATTTCACAACATGAATCACAAAAGACAAAGGCTAATTGAGGCCCCAAAACCAAGAGGGGTAGAAAATCAATGGTAGAAGTAACAAATGAGGCAATCAAATTCAGTTCACAAACAACTCTCAACTTTAATCCAAGGTCTACGCGAGGGGTGAAATTCGCCCCTTTGTCACAATGGTGATCCTACCATGGAATCCTAACGACCTCGATTCCCCTAGCAAATGAGGCTTAATGTAATATGCAGTCGTATTTATCTGTCTTTATTTGTTTTGATGATTTTCTTGTGACATATTTGCAATGTTTGATAAAACAATATAATGCAGCAAAATAGAAGATATTGCAATAATAATTTTCAACTCAAAAACTAAATAGTACATAGGGAATACACAGCTGAAAATTCCAGATTTCTATATCACCTTAGATTCTCAGTATTGTCACAAAATATTGACTACCTAGTTCATAAAATATCCCCTATTATCTAAAATAACAATACCCAGAAAATCTAGGAGTTACAAATCATGAACGCACACGTAAGATATGCCTTGAAACCCTCTGACAATGGATGCCAGCTGCAAGTAAGACCTCCAATGGAAGAAAAGATGCCAACACAGTGCTCTCCAGCCCTATCTTGCCACGAGGTATTTGCAGCAATAGCAATCTTAACCTCCACATCAACTCAACTATAGGAAACCCTTCAATTCCAACATTTGCAATATCAACAATCTCCAAATCCCATGTCCAGATCAGCAAGGATTGACTTATAAATCAACAAGTTGTTGGAAATGTTGTCATTGATGTCAAAAGCATTTAAACAAGATTTCATGAACAAATTTATGAACAAACTTTAGGAGGAATTGTGAGACATCTTTTGTGAAAATATTGTTTATATCATTTGTTGAAAGAGAGGGTGATTATATAGAAGAACAGAAGTATATTTTGTGTGAGACATCTAATTGCATAAGGATAAACCTTTCTTAATCGAATGTCTTAGTTGTGGCGTTGAAGATTAAATACAGAAGAAGATAGTTATATTTCTGAAAGTCATTGCATTTTTCGAGACAGATAATAGTTATTCTTGTCGTACAAATTAAGCTTATAATAAGCAGAAATAAATCAAGATGGTGTGCGACTTATTTTGAAAGAGATCCGATTTGTCACTAAATTAATGTGATAGGAATTGAAGAAGCACGTTTTTAAATAAGAACGACTTGCAGCTGGGAGTTCGATATTTGTAGCCTTGAAGAAATCATCATTTGTTGGTCTCAATTTCTATCTCCAAGCCAATTCGACTTTGATGATTCATTGTCCTGAAAAATCATGGTTTTATCATCTTGCTTGGCACAGCTCTTTAAAGCGATTTTGTGAAGTTTCTTTGTGCAAGACTAGGCGTATTCTTACTAGGACGATTTTGGTTTTGTAAGCAAAATAAAATTCGGTTTTGATTGGGACAAGGCCGCACTTCATTAAGAAGATCATTCGCTGGCAGTAAAGGCAAGGAGGACGATTTGTAAGAAGTATTCGTTTGATTTTGTGTTGCTGCATCTTCTTCAGACATGGCATATTCTACATAAAAACTGAATTGAAGGTAGAAATCTGTATCGATGTTCCAGATTGTCAAGATAGAAACTTTGCTCCAGATTCGTTAAGATAAATCATTTCAATCCATTTTTAATGAAGTCCTTTTAATAAATATTAATAACGAATAAAGTTAATTAATTTAAATTTTTATATTAACATTATTAAAATTAAACGCATAGGACCATAATCAGATCAAGATTAATCCAAAACAATAATCTTCCATCACGCCCAATATAGTAACTCTACCAGCTGACCATCCTAGTGACTTACTATGAATAGTAAATATGAGCAACTCATCCAAGTGACTTAGTAAAAATAGTAAGTATGAGCAACTCATCCAAATGACTTACTAAAAATAGTGTGGGTCAAAGTTTCTTGTATGGCCTCCAAAAGGCACACCACAAATAAAGTAGAACACTGAGTTGAAGAGTGTTGAAATAAGCACCAAAAGGCCTACTGAAGAGCCATAGATCACCCTCAAAGGGCCCCCTAAACACCATGTTAGCCACAGGGACCAAGTGATAAGCTAACCACATCTGTCAACTATCTAGGAAAAGTGGACATTAAACTTAAGTGTCAACTAGATCTTCAAAGAACATACATCATAATATTGCAAGAAACCAAGCTTGGAATTCTTGAACCCGATAATTTCATTTTGAGATGGCACAAATCAAAGGGATTTTTTCTTCAGGAGGGTGCTTCTATTCGCTTGGGCATCCTTTGGTTCAAAAATTCAATCAATGGATATTTTGGATATAGAAACATTGAATTCTCTCATAGTTCCACCAATGCATTCATAATTGCAATAAAATTTCTTCCACTAAAGCCAACTCCAAGATCTCCTTGGATGATCCAAAAGCCATTAAGGCGAAAGTAGTATCCTTCTCTAAAAATCTTCTCAAATGTAACAAAGCTTCCCACCTAACACCTTAAGAAAAATTCCTTCAAGTCATCCCAAATATAGTATTTGAGGATCACAGTCAAATGTTGATGGCTCCATCTACAAAGGATGAAATCAAACTAAAAATCTCTCAAATGCATGCAAATAAGGCTCAATGCCCAAATGGATTCCATGCAACCTTTTCCCAAAACTGTTGGTACTTAGTGGGACAAAGGCGGTCGTGGTCTACAATGAGCCCCACAAATACAAGACACTCCTCAAATTCCTTATTGCACATTTAGTGTTCTTATACCAAAAACTACTTCTCCCTCTTCTTTCGCAAAATTCAAACCAATTTCATTATGCAACACTAAACAAAATCTTCTCAAAATCAATGGCTAACAAACTAGATCCTATCCCCTCCTCCATTCTCAAGAGCAAGAGCGGCTTTCTTTCTTACAAGGCCATCACTAAAGGTATCGTCATTCATCACAACCATGAGCTGATTCATTCAATTTGTAATTCTAATTTGAAAAAAAAGATTGTGAAACTTGATATAAGGTATATGATAGATCAATTAGAGATTTTTATTGAAAATATTTGAGAGGTTCGGTTTCTCTATAGTGGCTGCAGTGGAAACTTCAAGTGCATCTCCATGCCTCAATTCTCCATCCTCTTGAATGGAAGACCTTCTAACTTTTTGAGGCTTCATGAGGCCCTTCTCAAGCTAATCCCTTGTCGCCATACTTATACATCCTCATGACTAAAGCTTTGGGCCAATACATTACAAACTCACTCCAATAGAAGATCGAAAGGTATTGTGACCGCTAATCATGTAGATGTTTTTACCCACGTCCAACTTGCAAATGAATACTTTATTCGATGAGGCTAGTGTGACAAAGGCTGCAACCATGAAGAAAATCTGTATAGCCTACACAAATGCTTCCATTCAACAGATCAAAGATAGATAAATTGGAACTATTTTTCTTCCACTCCTCTCAAAGACTCCAAATCAAACTTCCACGCAAATACCTCAGGGTCCCTTGTTCTCTAGGGCATCCAAACCTTCCTAACAGAACTCATTGATTGAGTCATTCAAACAAAATAATTCCTCTTAGCGAAGCAAGTCGTAGTCTTTTATTGTGAGAATCACAATGGTTTGGCTTGTGTTGTGTGCATTCCCCATATATCTCTTGTTTGTGCTTTGTTCTTTCTCCTTTTCCTTGCACAATAAAAACAATGATGAATTTCCTATGGAAAGGCTTGGTGGCTTGGGATAAACTTTGCCGACCTCGATCCTTGGGTGGTTGTTACATCCCCTTTAACTTGAACACGTTTATGACAATGGAATTATGGTCATCGTTATGTTAGTTGCAAATAACTACCTTCATGTGAATGTAAAAATGTGGATAAAATAAATGTTTTATTTGTCGTAACTACAAATGCAAACGATTTACTTATATATGCGAGTGATTTTCTTATTCATGTGAAATTGAATGTGTTCATGAGATTATATTTAAATACATACTTATATAACCGTTGAGAACGATCTAACCATAATTCTTCTCAATGGATGCAGGACTGTCGATGCCACGACGAAAAAGGAAATATCATCAGGGAGAGGGTGTGGTTAACAGAGGATCGAAAATTATCATTTCACCATGAGTCGGTGTAAGACAGTGAATTGAAGTCATAACTTGTCCATAAATAATTTAATATAATTATTTATTAAGTCAATTTAAAATATATAAATCAATAATCACCTTTTAAGGAGATTGCAAATGGTTATTAAATATTAAATTAAAATAATAGATATAATTAAAATATTTATTATATCCTCTTGAAAGTTGAACGAACCAATTCTTGGTATATATATCTTTGCAAAGGTTATTAAATAATAAATTAACCATAGTGGCAATAATTCGTAATCCATCAATCTTAATATAAATAAAAGTAAGGATTAAAGTCTAAAGGAATTAATTTTTGTTGGGAGTCGTTGATGGAATGTATGCGAGTAGCTTCCCCGCTAGCTTTCTTGGCATCTTTGAAAACGGCCAAGAATGGGAAGCCATGCACCCGCAGCACTCCCAAAGGTCTTGTTCGAGAGGTTTCGTTGGGGATTCTTCTTTGTTGATCGAAGGCTGGAGTCTCTTTCTTTCTACACACACCTCATTCATTCAGCAGTTCCATCTTGCTAACTAATTTCTTTGAGCTCTTCACCTTTTTTCTTCTAGACGCCAAACTTTTGAGCTTGACTTTTGCATCATACATGACCCTCCATTCTTTTGAGTGTCACATCTGAACTTTTATCCTATCCTTCTTATCATTTTTTAATCCTCTGAAGGCGTCGACCTGGGGGCATTTTCGTGGTTGAGTTTGGGAGAGCACCGCTTCAGTCCTAGCCACCTTCTCATTTCTTTGGAAATATCAAGCAAGCTTCTGCAAGTTCGAGTCCATTAAATCAAGCACGTATGGAATTAAAATGTGTTTACCCTGCTTACATAGAATTTAAACAGGATGATATTATCTTATATATGAAATGTAATTTATGAAATTCTTGCTAGATGAAACTAGAAAAGAGATTCGATTCTGTAGATGAATACTACAAAAAATGGAATGAATAGATAAATTGAATCTTATCTTCCTTTCTTGTCTATAAATCATTATCAATCGAGCTTCTTTTCAATTGCTCTGGCTCTATTTTCTTAACTCAAAAGCAAGTCTAACCTCTATTCTTTCCACTTATAAACTGACCTCAGTCAAACTATGAAGAGCAGATTTCAATTTCTTTTTCCTAATTCTGCAACCTCTGCAATCTCCCTTGGAACTCAAATCTGACCCAGCATGTTAACATTTTCTTTGACTATCGGAAAGTAATATCAAACTGAGAAAACTTGTGCAGAGAATAGTATATGTACTCTTTCTGTTATAAGAAGGAATAAGCTTATGTTTCTTGAGAGGAAAGTTAAGGTCTGAACCTATTAATCTCCATCACATCTCTATAAATCTGAATGAATTTATTACCCTGATTGGAGACCCATGTTGCAAGATGAATATTGAAAATATATATTAAAATAAATAAAGAAAACGAAAATCAAACCAGACATTATAATTTAAATATTGAGACAAACGTAATCATGTCGAGCAAGGGTGAGAGTGTTGATGGCACAAGAGTGCCAGTAATGAAAATGAAATCCTTGGCCAAGGTATGATGCTAGATTCAGCATCTGTCAGCTATCAAGTACCAGATATACCACTAATCAAAGTGACCTTTCTAGTTGGGAGGTACCCTTAGTAAGGTTCGATTAGGAGGTATAGGTCCTTGACATCAGGCTCAAAGGCATGATGATAAAATGATCCTTGTTGATTATCTTCATGAAGGGACGGGTTTCTTCAGTAAAAGAAACACGAGAGACTAGTAGGTCTTCGGATGGGCGGTAAAGCCCTTGATGATATTTCTTTTTCCCATGATGACAGAGAGTCAAGCTCAAGCATTTCAGCTTCTTAACTGTATCTTCTTGAAACCATTCTCTCTCTTTAAATTTCTGAAATGTTTACTTAGCATGTAAATTGATTAGCTGTAATTAAAGTTCTTATATTTTGGGAAGGAAAGAAAAGTTAGTTACAGTTGATTTGTATTTTCAGTAAAATGGAAATCAGTTAGTTGTTTCTTTTTAGTTGAAACTGTAAATTTAAAAGTTACTTGAGAAATTGAATCTTATGAACATTTATTTAAAATTGTATTTATTTTTCGTTCAAATTGCAAAGGAAACCCTAGCATGAAAACAACTTAGTTGCATTTCAGCTGAAAACTGGTAGTTAGATTCCTTTCTTTAACTGTAGATCAGATAGAGTATTACAATGGTGCCAAGATTAGATGGTTAATAGTACAAAATCTTGCGCTTGGGGCAAAGTTAGTTTGGAATATCTTGTTAATTTGAGCTCCAAGTGGAACATTCTTTTGCAAAAAGTGACATAGATTCCATGGAGAGTGATAGAATCTTCATCGTGCCCAATCCCCCCTAGTATCACACATTTGGAACTTTATGACAAAATGCAAACAAGTAATCACCGATCATCTCTATTGGGAGGTCAAGAGTGGCCAAAAAGCAAAATTTTAAGAGAACTCTTAGAATGGACACAGGTCCATACAAGACCAGGATGACTTGGGGAGCATTAAAAATCTGATATGTAATATCTGAGCGGTCCATGTACATATCTATCTTTCAATCAAACACATTTATGACCCGTAGTAATGCCAACGGAAGTAACTCTCTTCTATACCTACTCCAAAATATCAACTTGAGACGCTCGAAGAGATCCCTCATGCTCAAATATTTTTCATCACTGAAAATGAAGATGAGTTGAGATGAGTTTGTTCCAAGAATGGTTCCTACTCCGTCAAAGTGGGTTACATTTCCCTAATGGAGCCTCTTACGGATCAAGTTTGGCAAACAATCAAATGTTGGCAAAAGGATTGTTTAACAAAGGTGGGTGCATTTGTGTGGGCCACCATTCAAAACAAGGTATTGATTGGTGATAGGCTAATGAAAATGGGTTTTGCTGGTCCATTCACAATGAATATTCTACAAACAAGCTTGGAGATTTGGGAACCACCTTTGCCTTCATTGTCCCTTTGCTATAAAATGTTGGAGGAGTTGTGCTCATACAAACCATTTGGAGCATCTCTCAAACTCTTTACTCCAACTATTCAAGGGTTGGCCAATTTCAAAGCCTAGAGCCATATTCTCCAATCCTTATAGATGCCTATCTTTGATCATATGGTGCATTTGGAAAGAAAGTAACAAAAATATTTTCTTGAACGTTGTACTTGCATGCAATTCCTCGATGTCAAAATTGGAAATTGCTATATTCAACCTACTAATGAACAAGGCTCCAACAAAATTGCATAAGAAATGCTTCTTCACAACCTTGGACAAGGACATTCTGAAGAAATGGGAAAAATTAAACTTGTCCCCTATTAATGGGTCTATTGGGTTCAAACATCCTCCTAAGAGGGATCTGGTCAAATGGATACCCCACAAGTTGGCTTGTTCAATCTGAATTTTGATGGTGCTTCAAAGGGCAACCGAAGGCCCTAGGGAGTAGGTTGTAGAATACTAGACTCCAATGGAAATTTGATAGAGGTAGCAGAGAAGAAACTCTTGCATGGGACCAATAATGAAATGGAAGCTTTAACATTCATCCTACGTCTCCAATTAGTTCAATCAAGCAAGATTTATTCAATCCTCATCTAAGATACTAATTCGTTGTTGGCACTTAGAGGATTTAGATATAATCCATTCCAAACCTGAATCCTAGTTTGATACATTTTGCAAAACCTGCAACAAATTCAACAAAAAGTGACAATTTATTTTATTTTTTTGGCTATTTTTAGTGTTTAACACATTTGACTTTGACTTCAGTGTGTCCCTAACCGTAAAAAGTTTATTCTAGGGAATTTCAAAGACTAAGACAACGTAGTTTACATCACCGTGAATGCAAAACACAAAAGTCATTCATTTTCACTCAACTTTCATTCTTGCTTGCCATCAAATGAATAGAGTTGAAGATCGATCAATGAAGATTCCAAAGTCATTGTTTTGCTATTTCTATGTGTGTGCAAGAGCCCATTCACTACAAAGGAAATTGTATAGGAAGATTTTTTTGGTTTTTTTCTACATTTTTGTTTTGTTTCGAATTTTTTCTTTTCTTCTATAAATCTATGGCATATGCTTAAATTTTGTAAGCTCAATTGCATTCTATATAATCTTTTTTTCATTTGTTTTGAGTGTGTTGTTTATTGAACTTGTTGCCCTATGGATTACAATGGATGCCAATTCAACCATCGTTAGCCAACCCTACTTCAATACAAACCCAAATTCACCCCTTTGGAAATATGTTAATATGGTATATAGCTAGTTCAAAGTGGTGGGTGTTATATTTGGATATGCAATGAGTGTGAAGTTCAATATTACAGCTCATATAGTCAAGTGAAAGCCCATTTGTGTCGCATACTTGGAGTTGGGATGGGCATCAAAGCTTTCCTTAAGAAAAATAATGTACCCATTCCATCAAAACAAGCCATAGCACATATTAATGAGCCAAAAAAAGCAAATGAAGCAATAGGTCATAAATCAAATCATCCTTTGATAAAGAAAGGATATCAAGGAATGAATCCTTCAACCAATGAGTTTCTTGAGATTTTTTAGCATCACATTGTGTGATGTGTCTATGCAAATCAATAGGGATTTCAATGTTGTTCGCTAACCATATTGACAACAAATGTTGAAAGCAATTAACGAGGCTCCAAAAAGATAAAAAGGTACAAGTTTAGAGAAGGTGTTGTTGCGACCCCTCCAAAATCTATAAAATTCAACTAAGTTCTTGCACATTTTGACCAATTTTGCATTGTGATGTTCTTATGCAATTCCCCATATGTTTTGAACGTCAAGTGTTCAATGTGGGGTCTCTAGTGTTTGCTTGTTCTTCTAAGTTTCTCCCTTCCCAAGGTTCCTCGTTCCCCCAAAACCATATTCCTTGCCCTCATGTTGTCTCTCTCTTTGTTCCTCCCCATTGTGCCTCATGCTCATAGAGGAACCTTGGACTTTGGCACCAAGTTTTGTGGTTCCAAGTCCCCTCTTCTTTTCTACCCTTGCTTTGTCTTCTCAAGCCCCAAGTCCACAGACCCACTCAAGAGCAAGGGGCATAATCCCTTGGTTCTTGGTCCCCACAAGGTCCCAATGCTCACTTCTCTTCCATTCATTTATCCCTTTATCCTTGCTCAAGTTTTAAGTCTTTGTGGCAACCTTGCACCTTAAAACCTACTTCTAGGTTCCACATCCCTCTCAACTTCCCATTCTTGACACTCTTGTTATCCTTTGTCCCCTAGATGCCCAAATCTCTTCATGAGCTCCAAACCTTTGCACCATGTCCCAAGTCTACTTTGGCACCCTGCATCTCGATTTTTCCTCTTCCTTTCTCCTCCTCATCAATATTTGAGCATGTGGGTGGATCCCAACCCTTGGCATCATGTCCCTAGTGCTCAATCTTGCCCGCATTTCCTTTCCCCCTTCTCATTCCCAAACCCAATTCTTTGTTCGTCCATCTATCTAACTCCATCATTTGCAATCCCTCCCATGACCTTGACCCTAACTAGCACCTTCACCCTCCTTTGGTCCCAATTTTGACTCCCTTGACCACAACCCCTCTTGAAACTTGAGCCCCAACTAGCACATTGCACCCTCCTTTCATCTCAATTCCAACTGCCTCTCTAGACCTAGTTCCTAATCGCAACATTCCCTTGATCCCCATAATGCTCTCGTTCCTAGTTCATTATCCCTCCTACAACCTAACCCCTAGATTTTCCCTTTTCTCTCCCTAGTGATTCCATTTCCACTCCCCTTCCCACTCTTGACTCCCATCCATTCAAGTACTATTATTTAGGTTCCTCTCGAACCCGACCTACCTCCAAGAATCTAAACTCCCAGATTTGATTCTAAGGTCCCTCCTAGATCCCAAAAATCAACAGAAAGGCCCTATAGTGCTCAAAAATCCTTGGGACATGTTTCCAACTACTCCAACAACTTCCAAATCTCTCCATTAATGCCAAAATTTGATTCTATAATGTTCCAAATGTTTTTTTCTTGCCCAAAAACAAGATCTAATCTCTTGGGTGCAATTTCAAATGATTTTTTCTATAGTGGATTGTAAACCCTCGCACAGGCCACCATCAATGCAATAGGTCATTTTGAACATCTTGATCTATTGTTGATTCCCACAAGTGATAAAGGGTGCGATTTTCTTTGTAGATATAAGTATCAATTTGTTTCACATCAAGAAGGTCGATCATAATTGTTTCCAACAGATTTCTTCCTAAGCCAAGTAGATTTTAGGGTTTCAAGTGTTGAACGTCCAATTACAACAGATTTTTTAAACATGTCCAAGTTAGAATATTATTATGGTTGTTAGATATTGAATGTCTCCAACATTATTCTAGACTTGTAGGGGAATATACAGCATTATGTCAAGGTTCCCTCTTATCACATTTGCTGAATTGATTGAAGATTTGATAAACGTAATAACATTTTTAAAACATTACAAGCCTTGTAATGGTCATCTCTTCCTTACATGTGGGTTTATACAGTTTACTATTAGATTATTAAGTATCTTTTGTATTTGATAATAGTTCTTGATGCATGTTATGCTTAGATCAACTCCTCTATGCTTCTAGTTGCTTTTTCTCCCCTCTTATGAGTTGTGACTCTATAACCCATTAGCTAGTCATCATTCCAAGAAATAGGTGATTCAATCACACTCTTTAAACAAACAAAATCTTCTACCAACAGTATAGAATTAGTCTTAGTATATTTGCAATTCAAGATTTAGTAGTTAAACAGGGAAGCGTATTTGAGAACCATATAAGGTAAATCACTTTACAAATCATGTATACTTGTCTTTATCTTGCACTTCTTGCTAAGATGTTCTTATCAACTATATGAGAGGTCATCAATGCAACTAGTCAACATTTAACCCAAAGACAACCTTTGGGGTTAAACTCACATTTGATACAGCTACAAAATGTTATATTGTCTTGTTTTCAGCGCCCTCTTTCCTATTTAAGATACCCCTAGGAACACCCTCTTAGGCTTAAGTCAAGCTAAAGTGCAAGAGAGCTTATCCACTCACTTATTGGCCTTAACACTCCATGACTTGTTGATGAACACTAGTTTTAACTTCTTGAAGCCACCCCCTGGCTTAAGGTAAAATTGTGTTCCAGGATTTTGGAGCAACAGTTTTGGGACCCAACAAGTGCATTGCACCTTATTGGAAAAGGAGGTGAAGTTTGTAAGGATTTATTGAAACCCGTATGAGATTTGTGGGCCAAGGCAAAGGTATCCATTGTTTCCAACATATGGAAGGATGAAAAAAATTAGCTATTGATCAATATTATTAGAATGTCACCTAAAGGGGCAATGTTTTTTTAACGTAGTAGATTGTGAGGGGGAGGTTAACGCTGATGCATTTTTGCTAATATTCTCTATCAAGCCATTGAGGAAGTGGGACCTTGAACTGTTGTTCAAGTCATAACAAACAAAACCAAAAATTGTAGAGCAACTAATTTATTGGTCGAGAAGTGTTACGTCTTTTGGACACCTTGTGTGGTACGCTCCCTCACAAGGCATATTGAAGTTGACGCTATCCAAATAGCTATCACCAACCACCTTATGTCAAAAGCCATATTTAGAACATTCTCAAAATTGAAACTATAGAAGGTAAGTGAAGCAATAAGATTTACTAAATATTTTAAACTTTAATATTTAGGTTTCATTTTAGTAATTTAAATTTACTTAATGTAAAGTCAAGTTTTTGTTTTCTTCTT
>VDFB02385320.1:111883-127334 GCA_007258455.2 Sequoia sempervirens | reverse complement strand
AAATTAAACTATGCATTACAAAGTATGGTGAGGGATGAAGCACGATATATGTGTGTGTGTGTGTAGTTTATATATAATTTTATTTTCTTAGATAAATTCTTACTTTTATCTTAGTTGGTTTAACAAAACCAGGAAAAATTAATCAAGATTTAGAATTCATTAAGATTCATGAAATAAAACACAATCTACAAGTTTTCATCGAAATTAAAGAATCCATTATACAAGGAGTAGCACGAGATCACAAAGGAAAGGTTAAATGCATGTTATAAGAGATTATAAACTATCATGCCCATTCCTTAACAAACTATCATTAAATCTATCGCCATAAAACACATTTTATTAGATGCGTATTTCCTGCAAATAAATCTACCATTTAATCATCCTTTTCATGCTGGCACAGTCTAAGCTTCTATTTTAGAACAAATACAAAGCATAATTTTGATATAAATACAATGCCACTTTTTTTGGAAAAAGCCAAAGAGAATAGGATTGTTGACATAAACACACTAGTATTCTCAAAATCCTTTATACAACATTGTCAATTAAGAAAACTAGATAAATCATCTCCCTAATACAAAGGATCTAAGCCAACTTTATCTAGCTATGACTGAATTGCAAAAGATTGTGAACACTCTATGAAGAGGTCATGTATAACTTGCGAGGAAAGTAATTTCTATACAAAAGTTGGGAATACAATATAAGGTCCTTGGAAGTATCGTGCAGGATGAGTGAGCAATGAAGGCTGGGTTTATGAAGCAAAGGATAGAATACCAAGCATGGATCGAGACAAATTGGGTTATGCAACATTTTATGAATCCTAAGTCCAAAGGCTTTATTAACATAACTCTATACTTGTAAATATAAACAACAATCAATATTTTTATCTATAAATTTTCTCCATCAAATAATAGAAACCATAGCATGAGCTTCTCTATTACGATCAACTCAACATAATGATAACAATTAAACCTGAATAGAACAATGAATTATCTGTGCTTCCAGTCTTACAAAACTTTGCATAAAATAGTATAAATATTCTATGGTATTAAGAATCTGAATGCCAAGATTTTTTTTTTCATATGCTCTTTTTGATTAAAATGAAATATTCTTATTGGACAACCACAAAGGAATCACATGCAATAAATTTTATTTGACCAACCAAACCATTCTTTATAACCTATAACAACAAAAAGAGCAGCCCAGTTTTGCTCTCCTCCCAACCATAGGACTGATGAGTCCACCCTCGAGCGGGAGACAAAATCCATATGCACAAATCTGATAAATGAAACAAAAAATAAAAAAAATTGACTCACTCACAAAGAACTTGCTCACATGATTCTTACCAAGGGGGAGAAGGGGTATTCCCTTCCCTCTTGGGGAACAACATTACATCTCCATACACATTTATCTCCATCTGAAATATACAACCTTCTTTATCAAAACACCCAATCCATATCTCCTTCACATTCAACCACTCCACACTCCATCCTTCGCCCAAATCTCCCATTCACAACACCACCACCACTAGCCACTCCTTACACTATACATCACCCAAATCACCCATTACCATATATATACACATTTTATCACAAATCCCCAATAGAGGCTCCACACCCTTCACAACCCCAAATGAAGGAGGCTCTCAGCCCTCAGGAAATATCTGTTTATTATACACACCCAAACCCCCATTACACAAGCAATATTTTACACAAAATAGAAAATAACACAAGTTTTCACAACACAACATAATCTATCAAACATTCAATAACTATATCAAATCTTTTTAATCAAAACACAAAGCATACCTTGGTTGTCCAGGTTAAGATCATCCCAATAACCAAAGAAAAGTATTCAATCCCACTGTTTTCATTCATCCCATACCCAAAGAAGCAACAATCTTCACTAATTTGGTCTTGATACAATTTCCAGAAATCATGGTGCAAGTGTCTCGTGGTAACCCTACGCTGCGTGCTGATGGCATGGGCATCGATGACAAAGAAGGATCCCAGAACAAGCACAAAGTTGTTTCCGCTACGAAGGATATTGGTTCAGGTCCTGGCAGAGGTTGTTACAGGGGTCGTGACCAGGCTAAGGTCAAATATGTTGTGCGGCTCTAGACTGGGAGGACAACTGGTGGAGGTTTTATCCCTATTTCAAATGCCATTTCAGTGGCTTTGAAAGTGGAGACTGAAGAGGAAATAGAAGAGAACGTTTATGAGCTCTCTGTTATGGGGGTGATTTGACGATTTAAGGGCTTTTGGCCTAGCCTCCCTCGGCTGCGCTCTTGGATCTCCAACGAATGACAGCCTCTAATCTCTGGTAAAGTTCTCATTTTCCCCATGGCTAAGGGATTTTTTTTGGCTAAGTTTGACAATGTTAAGGACATAAACATAATTTTATGTGACAACTTTTTTAGCTAGGAGGATAAATTTTTGTTGATGATTAAGCCTTGGCATGCTGATTTCAACCCTACTTTTGAAACTTTTAGTAAGATCCCAATTTGGGTTTGGCTACCTTACCTTCCCCTTCACCTGTGGTTTGACCCCCTTTTGGAGGAAGTGGGTGATGCCCTAGGTGATTTTTTTATTGGTAGATGATGCTACTTCTGACATACTTCATTCCACCTTTGCTCATATTTTGGTTGAAATGGATGTTTCTAAAGGGTTGCCGGATGAGATTTTAATAAAAAATTCTAAGGGCTCTTGGGTCCAATCTTTGGACTATGAAGGGATCCCCTTCCGATGTAGAAGATGTTTTAAAATAGGTCATGCTACTGCACAATGTGGATTTGAGAAAAAAGCATCGACTTCATGGTGGAAAGGTGCTTCTCAACAGCATTATATGGTTGAGAAGAAAACTGATCAACATAGGAGCTTTTCTAAGGTGGTTGCACCAGAATCACAGGCTCATGAGACATCCCCTCTGGATGTCTCAATTGGTGGGGTTGTTGAAGTTGAACATCATGTTAAAACCCCTAAAGAATAGTGTGCAGGCATTTATCTTCAAGAAAATAGTGTGATGGCTTGGCATGGTAAGGCAACACAAGTGGAAGAAGGCTAGATTACTGTTAAGGGCAAGACATCAAAATTCTCTAGGCCTTCTTTTGACATGACTCTTTGCTCCCACAAGAATAGTTCTAAATGTAAATCTTGATGGGTTTTGTTTGGGGGCTGGTGTTTGGGTGGTTACAGGTTGTCTTATCTGCAGCCTTTTTTTTATTGTAAAGGGTTTCGGGTCCCTTCAAAACTTGTTTTTTCCACTATCAAAAACAATCTTCACTCATTCCATTTGAAATCACCAAAATTGAAGAAAAGTAGTGAAAATAAATTGAAAAAACAACCATACTTATTTCCTATTAAAATAGAATTCCTCCCAACCCTCCAGCTTCCCTCAAAACACTCATTTCAAATGAAAAGATCATACAAATGAAAATTCTTTCCCCTTCAAAAATAAATTCACATAAAATTCAAATTGCATCCCAACATTAACTCCCTTGACCAAATTAAAAACCAATAATAAATATTTGGCATTTGGACTTTGTCTCCAATACTTAAGGTACTTGGGCTGCCCACCTACACTTCTTATAAGAATCATCAGTACATTTATAAAATTAAAATATACTAACATCAATTAATAAAAATATCTATCATAATAATTAAAAATATTTATTTTTACAGAAATTAAACATTTCTCCAAAGTACTTCATGATCAAATTATTTTACTAAATGGACATATCATTTATAAATAAACATCTAAACAAGCATATACACATTTATGTCCATAATCCAAAATAATAATATCCATAAATCAAATTCATCATAAAATTTCTAAAATAATATTAGCTATGCCTCATATTTTCCCCCTCTTGTCTCAAGCTTCCTTCTTGAAGCTATCAAAAAGATATGAAAATAAATATTCACAATAGGATTCACAACTACAGATTAGAGAAAAGATCCAAAAGTACTAATCTACGTAACAACCATTTAACTATTATATATAACACTATGATAATCTAGTCACAGAAGCATAACATATGCATTTCAAAATATATGACATAATCCTACTATTAAACACGATCTCTATGCATAAGAGGTTTAACATCTCCAATGCAAACAAAATGTAATGAAACAATTCAAGTCCTCACAAAAAACTTATCTCAACACCACATCATGTAGGCAATACCACCAATTATCAAACCAAAGAACACCATACTAAACATGCAAATGATTTAAACACATGGCATACAAGCATACAATAAGTTTATTTGGCAACCAATGCATAATCAAGTTATCGACAATCTTAATAGTCATAGTGAAAAGGGTGAAGTTGAACATTGATAAACACTCAAATCAACAAACCCAATCATGACCTATGCATTCCAAATGAGCATGCCATAATGTCGATATCAAACATCCCAAGACAACCAATCATGTGAAAATTACAATCCTACAAAAAAAAAGTAACTAAGAGTTACTACTAACTTAAACAAACATATTTCAAGCTAGAACTAACAAGATAGACCATCATAGAAGTGGTATACTGATAATAGAAAGTAATTGAACATTGCAATTCAAACAAAGAATATTCATTAAGCTAGAATTTGACAAGATAGATTGATCAACTGATATTATGTGCAAAGAAAGATTTAAAATGAATGGTAATGTTTGAGGTCAGAGAACAAAGTGATTTGAACACATCATAACAAACTTTCAATATACAAAAGGATCTCTTAATGTGTTCATGAGACAAGAAATCATTCCAAGAATTATATCAAATGATTTTTATTAGAATGCTTCAAATATATATATATATTTTTAAGATGTAGGATGCAAGAACAAATATAAGTGAGAACATTGACATTTAAGAAAGTTGATACAACATTGAAACGATAAAGAAAATTGCTTGAAATTGTGACAAAGGAAAATAATTAACAAATGAAATGTTGCAAAGGTTGTTAGAATTACAAAAATGTTCAAGATGACCAAGTCAAGTATGAATATGAGAAGGTGATGTAGGAAGATCACGTAAATACCTAAACAAACTAGAAATAACATAAATTGAGTGATAGAAGTGTTCGAAACAACCAAAACAATGAGAGACAAGTTTACACAAGTCATTATGCTGTCAGGTCCATCCAAGTTGTTACAATGTTGTAAAAATTATCAAAAATTTCATAACAACAGTGGGTAAGTAAAAGAAGATGTAATATTAGTGGAATCAATCAAATTAGTGAATAAGAAGAATGCATGTGAAGCCAAGGCGAGGGTTTGAATGAAGGAATTAAAGGAATGAATTCAAGGAACATAACTAGATTCAACTCCTTGCAAGTTCGACACCAGAACAACAACCCACAAACCTAGTCACCCTGAATCTGGATGCATCCCTTGCATTGCATTCCAAAGATACTTCATTGGATTCACAACTCTACTATAATGGTATTGATAAGTGTTGGAGAAGAGACCAAAATTGGGCACAAAATAGAAAGAGTATTACATTATGTGTCAAAGGCTTTGGAGTCCATGCCAAGGGGAAACAATTAGGGGACATTTGTGGGGTAACCAGAGATGATAATCTTGCAAATCCTTTCCCAATAATTATATCTCACCCTCGACCAAAGTGGATATCTTTACAAGAGACCTGTGTATAACATTTCACATACCTTTGTTCATTATAATCTACCAAAACTATAGGTGCAAGGGAATAAAAATGCACCACCCATTTCCAAGACCAATTTTTTTGACTAGCAACAGTATTATATTGCCCTATTGTTCCAATTCTTGAAACACCTATGTTGGCCAAACCCTTAATTAAGGAGAAAGGTAGACCGGAAGGAAAAGAACTCATGAAAACCTTGAGTCATAATAGTAGAATATCATAGAAAGGATATAATTTGCATTGTGGAGAAAGTTGCAAACATAATTTTCCCTAGATAAGAACTAAGAAAGCTAGAAAATTATTGACTGTCCGTTCAAACTAACATTCCAAATAATGAACAACCAATTTTCTGGCATAACAGTTAGAAGAAAAAAAATTGAAAAGGAAACAAACAATAGCAAGGAAAAAAAATATGAAGTTTTGCTCAAAGTCCATTGGTGCCTCTAGAGTTAAAAAACAAGAAGCAACACAAGGAACCTCCATGGTAGCCATGGGATGAACAAAATCCACGACAATCTAATGCTCAAAGGATACAAAAAGGACAGCTATCTCTCAATGTAAGTAGAGAAAAACCTTCAGGTGCCTCTCCAAGTCAATAAAAGCTATCAAAATCAATTCATTCCCTAATAATCACAGGAGAATTGTCAAGTAACAACCATGTAAGAGGACCGGTATATTGCATTATCAAGATTATTATTAATAACTTATAACAAATGCATATGATCTACAAAAATCTCATCCAGTGCACAACATGCAACCAAAGAGCAACTGAAAATAACATGATTTGGAAGGCAAGCTAAATCCAAGGAGCAAAAACTAGTAAGCCTAACATATATAGAAAAAGCAAAGATTGACTAAGTGAATGTCAACCAAGCTTTAACATAAGTTCCAAAAGAAAAGTACATAAAATAGAGAACATGATAAGTAATGCAAAATCATTAAACTAAAATGACATCAACAATCCAAGAATTTCTTGATATGACATTTTCTTCTTCATTTCTTCATCCCTTGCAAAAAAGTAAACCACAAAATTTCTAACTATTGCAGTTATTAGACATTAGAAAATATTACTAAAAATAATAATACAAATTTGTAATTTAACCATATGACGCTACAATGTGCATTGAACTCATAATTTTTTCTATAAATGAAGGAAAAACTACTTATGAGTTCTATATGATGAGTTTTAGCCATGTTTTTAACGAATAGTCTGCAAATTTATGTGAATTTAATATTCAAAAACTTCACCAAGTTTTGTTGAGTCACTGAGTACAAGTCAAATTTGGTCTGCTAAGTTTTTTTGAGTCACAAGTTCTAGAACTATACTAAAGAGGACTTCCAAGAACATCAGATTATTTAATTTTTCTCTTGAGCTCTTTCAGCAAATGTAGAGACCAATTGTCAATTGCCCTTTGCCATGACTAATGCACTTGGTGATAGATCAATAAGACCTTGTCATGCTTTGCAAGTGACTAATGTTCAGAAATAAAGGGTCCACTATCCTTCTTCATTCAAAATCAATACCATAGAAGTAGATAAGTAGTACCAATTTTCTTTTTGTGTACAAAAGATCATCAGTCATGGATATTAGGAGAGGCACTAGGAAGCACCCTGCTTTCTTGCATAGTTTCTCAGCAAAGATTTTCTAGACCAATCCATTGCCTTGAAAAAAAAAAAATAATAATAATAATTAAACCTTCTATTGTCCAAGGCTAGCACTTCTTAGCTCCTAACTCTAATATATACTACAACTTTCTCCTCTATTGGCTTGAATTTGTTGGCATTTATTTTTGCAATGCTCAAAAGATTGTTTTAACTGTCTAAGTTTACACCTCTTATTTAGTTCTAGTGCTTCCTAGTTTTAATTTAGAATATTTTTTTTGGTTGTTAATGTTCCTTTGAGTTCTCTTTATTAGAAATTCTTACTTGCTGTATTTTTTTTCATACACACTAAGCCTATTGGTCATTCATGGAAATTAATATGAATGAATTCAATTTTGTTTCTATATGCAAATGCATGGGCATCATCACCTTTGGAAAAGAGCCCCATTAAATCTACAATTATGATTTTGTCAATGATAAATGGCAGTGATGGGCCTATCCTGCCTAAGGTCTAAATTAGGTTCCATAAATATTGTTAAAGTCAAGGCATCTTCTCTCATGTACGTTTTCTCTTTGCTTACGCCTAATCCCATTTTAGTGCAGAACATGCCTTATTTTTCCACTTTATGTTGATACAAATAAAATAAAATATTTTGATGCTTAATAAGTTGGACTCAAAAAGTAAATGCCCTATTTGGCAAACAAGGAAGAAAATCAACCTACAAAAAAGCATAAAATATAAGCAAACAATAAACCATGTGGAAGGAAAGGTATACAACACTTGCCAAAATGCATGAAGGGATTAAAAGAAAGGAAAAACGCTCATGTTTGAGGTGCAAAAACAAGGTTAAAATTGAAGAAGAGATTATTTTGCACATTGATCTATAGTAAAGAGGTTCCCCCAATAATTGATTATTTCATATTTTGGACCCAAGGCTAGTGTGCAGCCAAAATGGAAACTTCAAAAATTTGATAGCAAATATATTATAAAGGCCGTATCTACAAAAATCAAATAAAATTAGGATGGTGGGCATACCAAATCTCTTTTTTATAAACCTTTTAGTTTCATGCTTACCAGACACAACTATTAAACTATCATTACTCAAAATTTCTCCAAAGCTCCCAAAGTGTCGCAACCTTATGCTCTTATACCAATGCAAACCTCCATAAAATAGATTAATAAAATACAACTAAATACTTAGAATTAAAGCATATTTGATTTGTTAAAGAAAGCAAAATTCTTACATTCAATTTAAAATACTCTTAATTATAAGGATTCAATGAAAGAAAGATGAATATCCTGCTACAACAACTAAACAAATGATTAGTTTTACGAGTTGGAACTTTTCATTATTTATTCTATAATGAAAATGAGAGAGAAACTAAAGTAATCATTTTACTAACGCTAGTTCCTTTCTTTCAAATAAAATTTATTTTTAATTAAATTGTGCCATAAATCAGCTCATATTATGCAAAATGAATAAAGAATATTATATTTTAAATAAATTCAATAAACACTTGTGAACTCTAGAAAATACAGTGACTCAATCTTACAATATTTTAGTGCATTAAAAGTTGAACACATAGCGTTTATTAATTGTAGCATTGCGGATTACAAGAAAATCCAATTACATTATTACTGTGCATATTGAAACGCTAACGATAATAAGAAATGTAATTTACTTTGCACTACTCAGGTAACAAAAATCATCTACATGAAATAAACTAAACTATGTGTTACAAAGTATGGTGAGGGATGAAGCATGATTTATATATATATATATATGTAGTTTATATATATAATTTTATTTACTTAGATAAACTCTTACTTTTATCTTGGTTGGTTTAACAAAGCCGGGTAAAACTAATCAAGATTCAAAATTGATTAAGATTCATGAAATAAAACACGATCTACAAGTTTTCACTGAATTGAAAGGTCTCATTAAAGAATTCATTATACATGGAGTAGCACGAGATCACAAAGGAAAGGTTAAATACATGTTATAAGAGATTAGAAATTGTCCCACCCATTCCTTAACAAACTATCATTAACGCTATAGCCATAAAACACATTTTTTTAGATGCATATTTCCTGTAAATAAATCTACCATTTGATCCTTTTCATGTTGGCATGGTCTAAGATTCTATTTTGGAACAAATACAAAGCAAATTTTGATATAAATACAATGTCACTTTTTTTGGAAAAATCCAAAGAGAATAGGATTGTTGACATAAACACACTAGTATTCACAAAATCCTTTATACAACATTGTCAATTAAGAAAACTAGATAAATCATCTCCCTAATAAAGAGGATCTAAGCCGACTTTTTCCAACTATGATTGAATTGCAAAAGATTGTGAACACTCTATGAAGAGGCCACGCATAACTTGTGGGGAAAGTAGTTTCTATGCAAAAATTGGGAATACAATATAAGGTCCTTGGAAGTATCGTGCATAATGAGTAAGAAATGAAGGTTGGGTTTATGAAGCAAAGGTTGGAATACCAAGCATGGACCGAGACAAATTGGGTTTATGCAATATTTTATGAATCCTTCCAAAGACTTTGCTAACATAACTCCATACTTGCAAATATAAAGAACAATCAATATTTTTATCTACAAATTTTCTCCATCAAATAATAGAAACCATAGCACGAGCTTCTCTATTACAATCGACTCAACAAAATGATAACAATTAAACCTTAATAGAAACAACGAATTATCTATGCTTCCAGTCTTACAAAACTTTGCATAAAATAGAATAAATATTCTATGGTATTAAGAATCTAAATGCCAAGAATTTGTTTTTTTCATATGCTCTTTTTGACTGAAATCAAATATTCTTATTGGACAACCATAGAGGAATCACATGCAATAAATTTTCTTCGACTAGTAGGACCATTCTCTATAACCTATAACAACAAAAAGAACAACCCAACTCTGCTCTCCTCCCAACCATAGGACTAATGAGTCCACCCCCTAGCGAGAGACAATGTCCATATGCACAAATATGATAAACAAAACAAAAAATCATAAACACATTGACTCACTTGAACAAAGAACCCACTCACGGGATTCTTACAAAGGGGGAAAAGGGGGATTCCCTTCCCTCTTGGGGAACAACATTACATCTCCATACACATTCATCTCCAACTGCAACATACAAACTTCTTTATCACAACACCCAATCCACATCTCCTTCACATTCAACCACTCCACACTCCATCCTTCACCCAAATCTCCCATTCACAACACCACCACCACCAGCCACTCCTTACACTATACATCACCCAAATCACCCATTACCACATATGTACACATTTTATCACAAATCCCCAAGAAAGGCTTTGCGCCCTTCTCAACCCCAAAAAAAGGAGGCTCTCATCCCTTAGGCGAGTTTGCTCCTTATACACACCCAAACCCCCACTACAAAGCAATATTTTACACAAAATAGAAAATAACACAAGTTTTCACAACACAACATAATTTATCAAACATTTAATAACTATATCAAATTTTTTGAATCAAAACACAAAGCATACCTTGGCTGTCCAAGTCAGGATCAACCCAATAACTAGAGAAAAGTATTCAATCCCACCATTTTCATTCAACCCATACCCAAAGAAGCAACAATCTTCACTCATTCCAATTGAAATCCCCAAAAATGAAGAAAAGCAACAAAAAGAAATTGAAAAAACAACCATATTGATTTCCTTTTAAAATAGAATTCCTCCCAACCCTTCAGCTTCCCTCAAAACACTCAATTCAAATGAAAATATCATACAAATGAAAATTCTTTCCCCTTCACAAATAAATTCACATAAAATTCAAATTACATCCCAACATTAACTCCCTTGACCAAATTAAAAACCAATAATAAGCATTTGGCATTTGGACTTTGTCTCCAATACTTAAGGTACCTAGGCTACCCACCTGCACATCTTATAAGAATCATAAGTACATTTATAAACATCAAAATCTACTAACATCAATTAATTAAAATATCTATCATAATAATTTAAAAAAATTGTTTTTTCAAAAATTAAACATTTCTCCAAAGTACTTCATGATCAAATTTTTTTACTAAATGAACATATCATTTATAAATAAACATCTAAACAAGCATATAAACATTTATGTCCATAATCCAAAATAATAATATCCATAAATCAAAGTCATCATAAAATTTCTAAAATAATATTAGCTATGCCTCACATGTGAAGTCACCACATGTAGAGGCAAGATCTCCATCTAAGGATCATCACCACCACCTAGGGCACCACCTACAAATTAAAAATACAACCTTAGTGACTATAGCATCTTAGAACAACTGAAGAAGAGCCTTCCCAAATCTCCATCTTGGAGTTGCTAAAGATATCGCCAACACATAGGGACATTCTAGAGAAAGCTTTGTCCACATCCACTATTCCCATTGACATTGATGTTGATAAATTCCAAGCCATGGTCAGACATATCACCACACCCCATCTTCTCACATTTTTAGAACGTGACCCTCCAATGCAACCATCCCATAATCACACACTACATCTAGAGGTCAAGGTTCACAAGAATAAAGTCAAGAGAGCCTTGGTGGATGGATGTGGTGCTCTCAATATTTATACTTTGTAGTTGATCAAGAATCTAGGATTTTTCGAAAATATTATTAAAAAAGGAAAGGGTATCACTATCATAGCCTATGATGATCAAGAACATGTGTCACAAGGCACCATCCAAATCCCCATTCAAGTAGGGCCAACCATCATGGAAACCACATGCCAAGTCCTTGACTTTGAGCTTCCTTATAACATTCTCCTAAGGCATCCATGGATCCATGGGATGCAAGCCATTGCATCTACCTATCACCAATGTGTCAAGTTCCCTTATCAAGATAAGAAGTAATGATCCATGGTGACCTCGAACCATTCTACTATTGCAATCTAATTTGGAAGATAAGTACTACAAAATCCCCCAAGTTCCTAAGAACAATGAAGGACCTACATCTTCCTTTATTGATCCATCCACCTTGGCCTCTACATCTAAGATAAAGACACCCCCCATCCAGAATATCCTAGATATCAAAGCAGTAATCAAAGATGATTCTTGTGGATACTATAAATTGAAAAAGGATGCATTTGTGTTAAGAGAGTTACCTCAATCTCCTAATTCTCATGGAAAGCTATAGCCAATCGACACAACATCTCAAACCTTCAAAGTAGAATCTACCACTTTCAAAAAGTGGAGGGATTTGAGCAAAGAGGTTGTGGATGAAAAGGACATATCAATATTTCTCTACCTAGACAATAGAATTGCCCCCATTCTTCCAATGGTGGACGACAATAAGGTTTTACAACTAATGCTTGGATGGGGCTATAAAAAAAATGAAAGGCTGGGGTAGAACGATAACGGCTTATTAGAACCCCTCGTTCCTTAGAAATTCTTAAAGAATCTTGGCCCTTGTTGTGTCACTAGTAAGGTGACCATTCCTAGCAAGCGTGCTCTCGTTAAAATAGTCAAAGCTTCCCCTAAGTTACTTGTGTCAATTGGTATTCCCCTTGATAACTATACCTTTGATATAACAAGCCTATTTGATGAGGATTCCCATGTCTTTATGATAACAACTACATCATTTGAGTCAAGTAACCAAAACTCTGAGCTTACATTTGTTTACCCCCAACTTATAAACTAGGACCAACAAGGACCACCAATCTTGGATTCATTCAAAAATGAGGAAGCTCTCTTTGAATTTATGGGACTAAGAGATAGCATGTGATATGGAGATCACAAAGCAGGATTTGATATTGAGCTAGATACACATGCATACTATGGGGAAACTATTGAATGACTTAGTCACAAAATTGAAAATATAATAATAATGATCCTTAAGTGAAAACCACATTGTGACACTTTACAATCACAAAATAGTAAAAACAAAGGACGTATCTAATGGTGAAAACCTCTTTGAGGTGCCAAAGGATCATGGATTTAATCTTCCCCTTAGTGCTATACATCAGGAGAAGTCAACAGTCCTAGCAGAGAAATGCAACTGAAGAAGCACCTCAAATCACCTTTTATGCAAAATCACTCTTGGCCGAAGAACATAAGAGCTTGAGAGAATTCCTCACAAATGGAAAGATAAAATTTGCATGGTCATATGTAGATATTCCATGTTTAGATCCTAAGGTTGTCACCCACCACCTTGCAGTATATCTTGAGGTAAAACTAGTAAGACAAAAGTTGAGAAAGATGTATCCCCAGAGTGCATTACTGTAAGGAAAGCTAAGGTGCAAAACTAACTCTCCTAACATCAAAATCTTAGTGAAGAATGCAGAGGTGACTTTAAATTTTCAATTATAGTCCAATTTAAGATACACTTGAAAGAAATAACAGAAACAAAGAAATTAACATACACAGATGAACACTAGATTTACATGGGAAAAACCTACCACACCAAGAAAAACCCCTTTGTATTATAGTAATGAAATTACATACAGAGTACGAGCTTCACTCTCTGATGTCAATTTACAATAGCATAATCCTTGATCAACCTTGTACAAAACATTCAAGATACAATGCTCTCATAATTGAATTCACAAACACTGATCACACATCGAACTGTTCATCCCACTGATCGTCCAACCAAACATCATCATCAATCTCATAGTATATCCATGTCGTCCCTGGTCTGTTGAACTTCCTCACAGAATGGCCACAATAGTCTAACTTCCAACGGTTCCCATTCGGCTTCTCTGATTGGTCGAAGACATACCATGTAGGATAGTCTTCCAATCGGTCAACAATGTTCAGCTTGTGTTCGCATGTCAGTGAGACACTAACCGTGTCTCCCCAATGCCACAAGACCCGATTGTAGTTATCGCCAAGAGTCCTCACCATTGGCAAGACATTATACCGAGTTCACAAACTATCGCTCGGACTTCCCCTTGTCACCAAGACATCATACCGATATCCATCACATGTAGTGCTAAGACAATCGCTAGTCGACGAGAGGTCGTACCAAAGAGAACACTCATCGGCAAGACTTAGGCTATCATTGAGAGGTAATACCGAGGGTTCCAAGCCACCCCGAAACCACCCTTCACCATGAGTCATACCGACAATAGACTAAAGCATCGACGAGACTAACAACCATCACCAAGAGCTCTTACCGAGTGTTCAAGTCTCTCTCTGAAGACTCCGAGTGTAACATTGTCGGCGAGACATACCATCTGTCGCCAGGAGTTCTTACCGAAGTCACATCTTACACCGATGACTCCAAGTGTATAACTATCAACAAGACATCTCATATTGGTAAGACTTCATACCGACAATAAACCTTTCGACCAAGTGTCTCCTTGATGACTTCTGTCGCCACAAGTCACAGCGATAGCTTCAGTCAACAAGACATCAACAAGGTCTCGGTGACCTGAGCAATTCACAAGGTTGCACAACTATTATTCGGCCAGAAAGAAAAGATGTCACATCGACTTGGCTCTTTCAGAGGTTTCAGCCTGTGAGATTGAGGCACATAATTCCAACAAACTCCCACTTGACGAAGATCACACAGGTACCTCTAGAGCACAACAAAACTACTAAAATTCATAGGCATTGAGGCCCATCAAATTGGCACACCACCTGAACTTGTTTGTGTTCACTGGCTTTGTCAATGCATCTGCAACATTCTCCAGAGTATCCACTTTTTCTAAAGATACTTTTCCATCCTCCACCATATCCCATACAAAATGATACTGTACATCTATATGTTTCGTCCTGGCATGGAAAGTAGGATTCTTTGCCAAACAAATAGCACTCTGACTGTCACAGTAAATTATTATTTTCCCTGCATCAAAACCAATGTTAGAACACAAACGTCTTAACCAAATTGCTTCTTTACAGGCGTGTGTTGCTACCATGTATTTTGCCTTTGTAGTGGACAAAGCCACTACAGCCTACCGCTTACTCATCCAACTCACTGCACCACCATTCGACATGAAAATATATCCACTAGTGGATCTTCTGCTGTCAATGTCCCCTGCCCAATCAGAATCCACATAGCCTTGAATGCTGAGAGTCCTCTATGATTCAACCAAGTTCCCATGGTAACACAAAGGATATTTTGAAGTGCCCTTCAAATATCTGAATACTCTTTTCATAGCATCCCAATGTGTTCTTCGAGGATTATCCATAAACCAACTAAGTA